>VXAV01007752.1:39508-56007 GCA_013399715.1 Alectura lathami | reverse complement strand
AAAAAAAAAAAAAAAAAAAAAAAAAAAAAAGCACCACTGTGTTTTGAGTCCCACACACTTCAGATCTCTGTGCAGTCCTTTCCCCTGAGTCAGGATATTTCGATCTGACAGCCTTAGTTTCTTGGTGTATTTTACTAGTTCCACCCATACTTCAGGTCTTTCCTTCTTGTCTATGGTTTAAGAACATTTCAAATGGCAATTCCTTACTGCAGCCATCCTTCTGACACCCTGTTAACTTCTTCAGCCTCCTTTTCCAACTTTTTGCTTCAGAAACATCAAGAACAATTCACAGAAAAACCAAAAAGGCTGGATGTTTTGATTTTTCAGCCCAAATAAAGTATTTCTCGAATTTAAAGATTTCTAGTACGGGATTTAGATTTATNGTATATATATAATCAATAATCCAAAGCTCTTCCATGGATTTTTTTTTTAAGCACTCCCATGGAAATCATAGTGGCTTAAGAAATTTATTTACAAACAGGTCATGGAAACTCATTTATAAAAATCTGATATCATGAAGAAGCACCTTAAAAATTACCCATAGCATCAAGGTGCTGGAGAAAATGATCAACTCTGGGACGCCACCCATAGAAAGTTGTATGTTCAAATGTTTTCTTATTCTGGGTTTTATCATTCCCATCAATTGACCTTGTCTCCCCATGTTTCTTCTGTATCCCCAGCCTCCTGTCCCACTCCTCTTCCTCCTTGCTTGCCCAGTTTCCCAAGACATTACCACCCTCTATTTCTGCAAGCCTGTTCAGATAGCCATACAAAACATCTGAAAATTGAGGAAATGAAACTCGTTACAGAAGACAGTATTAAATAGAGCAAGGGTAAATCTACTGCCTGCTTAAGGGCATTAGAACCACTCCAAGCTCTACGAATGCGAGCGGGCCAGTTCCTCCTCTGGGCTCCCAGTATCACTTACCAAAACGGCCTAGAGAGCACCAGAAAGATGTATTGCAGAGTTGCCCAAAATAACAACCAGATTCGGGAGCAATGAACCAGATATGACTTTTTCTTTCTTTCTTTGTTTCTTTTTTTAAACCACCTCTTCACTTCACCCAGCAAGATGTGATCTTCTACAATCACTTCCTTCTCTTTACTGCAGTCTCGCCAAGGGCAATACCGCCTCTTGATAATACAGCCTTTGTGTGCACCTACAGAATTAAGAGAGATGCAGGGGAACTGGGGAGTTGGAGGGAGATAATTTCAAACCGAACGAAGCACCATGCAGAGCAGGGCAGTGCGAGATCAGAAAAAACTTCTCCTCTCTGATCCATGCTATAGATCTCACCTCCCGGTGTCCCACTTCCCGTGCATACATCAGTCCCCCTTACGTCAGCACTGTACATCGATGGAAAAAAAAAAAAAAAAAAATTCAACATTAGCAGCCAGGAGACACCTCATTTACTGTTGGAAGCACAGGATTAGGAAGGTCCGCACTGTGCTGGACACTACATACGTTGGCTGCAAGACGATTTTTGACTCAGAGAGCCTAGACTCCAAACCAAGCAGGGTTGGACAGCGAGACCTTCATCGTGCGAGGTTTAAATTTAAAGGTGTTAAGAATAGTCATTTCACGTCCATCGTCTTTACCAATTAAGCTAAGTGTTCAATGTGGTCAGGTTGCCCTTTAAATTTTGATTTGTTTGTTCCCCACCCACATGTTAACTCCAAAAATTGATTTTAAAAATTAAAATCATTGTTACAATTTGCTTAGCTTAATATAAATCAAGAGCATAATGTCCCCTCATGAACACTACTGCAAGTAGCTACATAGGCTGACCCTTACTTATAATCCCCTGTAAATTCACCCAAAAAGTCATGAACTACATAATATTAGTTCTTACAGACTGACATATTTCCCTGATCTTTCATGAGCCACATGGGGAAACAGTTTTCGCCTGATCTGAATGAAGAAGAAAAACAGTGATCCTAATCAACCATTTACCCTTAGTGGCTTCCCTAAACAAATCTGGGAAAGAGCTTAAAGGCTTGGGAATATCCTCGACCCTGCTTGATGCACTGTAATAACCCTACCTAATTATACTGATATAAAAACTAATTGGAAAGATAGCAAATGTCAGGGTAAGATGCAAATTGTAGGGTGTTAATTGCTGAACAGGTGCTGGAATAGAATTAAATGAGCATCTTGATTAGGAGAGTGGAAAAAACAAATGTGGACCCCGAAATCAAGTTGGCCACGTGAACTGTTTAGCAGCCTCCTCATACCAGCAAAAGGTCATGTTGACGTGACCTCTGCTTTGTGATGGGTGGGCTGACAAAACAATAGTGAACTCCAGGAGAAAACACGGCTTAGGAAAGCAATGAGACTATGCAATGTAGGAAATCTGCAAGGGGATAAGGGAGGAGCTTTTTTTGTTGGTGGGCTTCTTGGTGGATAAGGCTAGTGGGAAGGTCTCTGTAAGGATCACAGCAATGACGTGGAGCCACCAGTGCTAAAGCAGTGGGAGGCCCCAGCTGCAGGAGGCAACACAGGTGCTATCACCTGGTCCTCCTCTGGCCCTGTAAGCACAGCAACAAGGTGAGTGCCACTTACAGCAAACGTTTTGGACACGGACGTCGGTGTGACCAAAAATGGACTCAAAGCCAGTTTTCAGATTTGCACAACACCTACCAGGACTTTCAATCCACAGCCAGAAGTTCTCCAGTAACCCTGCTAGGCAGTAAATCATTGCTCACAGGGGCCCTCAGAAAGCCATCTCCTGCTTCAGGTGCCACTGGATGACCAGCAGACAGATTAGATCAAATAACATCAATTAGTACCAGCAGCCTAGGAATATGAGAGCCTATCATTAGTAGTTATTGTTGGGGCATACAAGGAGAATCATTCTCATGAAATCCAGCTTCAGCTTTCCCAAACTGTGAATCTGAGACTATATTTTTTGGTGAAAAATTAGAATTCTGCAACAGGATGCTGGAGGCAGAAGGTTTTACAGAGAAAACCTTTCTTCTTTTTAAAAATGGTTTTGATCAGCGATAGAACCTACTAAAACATTTTGCTAATTAGGAGGAAAGTTATGAAAAAAATCTGGAAACTCATTTTCTTTAAAAATTGAAAATATTTACATGGTTATTTAGCTAGTTCTATAAATTACTCTGCAACATATCACATTTGTTCGAACAAGTGATAGGGAGAAGGGGGACTTTTTCCATCAAGTTCACTTAAATGAATACATCTCGATGGACAACGGCAACAACTGCGTTGTTAAGGAGCAGCGACAGACCCAGACTACAGCCGGACTCCGGTCCATTAGGCATCATACAAAATCAAAGCACAAAAAGTCCTGCACTGCAGAGCTTCCAATCTAAACAGAAAAAAATGGAGAAGGAACGACTGAAATGCAAGAGAACGGGCCAGTTGTCCTGGGCAGGCTTAAAACACTTGGAGCCTGAAAGAGATCTGAAAATCAATGTAAACAAGAGCCCAGTTTAAGCCTTTTAATGGTGCCAGACTGCGAAGAAGTCGTAGCAGAAGACACGAACCTTGGTTTTTGCGACGTATTAACTTTTCCTCTCCTTCTAGGTAGCGTGTTCCCAGGTGTTCATACATCACAGCGCACTGCGCTCATCTCTAGACTAGTTCTCTATTTCATATTTTCCCACTATTAGTCCAGTTTTACTGAAGACAGAAGCATAGAGTTCATACGGACAATCAGACACTGCTTCCAGCAACACTGACACCAAGTAATGGATGGAGCTAAGGCAGCACTGACCAGTACGACCACCTGGGCTCTCGACAGCTCTTCAGAAGGAAACACGACTTGCACAAGATGTCAGTGACTGAGGTGCTGAGCATCCCTTTTCCCCACCCAAAGGTTAAAATATTTGATAAAGACACCTGCAACAGTGCCAGACCATAAGAAATGCAAGGAAGGGACAATGCTTGCAGTGCATGCTCTCAGGTGGGTCTGCGCACAGATCCAGGGCGTGCTGCTGACAGACTGCAGCCAGAAAGGAACGGAAACCTTCTCAGAGGAAGATGAAACGTTTCACGCGGATCTTCAGAGGCAGGGAGAGAAGCTTGCTTAAGACTGAAAAGTTAGATCTATGACACTAAGACCCGAAGTTCCCTTTGTATCCAGGGGATATGATGCACCGTGGGTGACAGGAGAATAGAGTGGGTACTGCACTGCAGCGCTCAGTCTCCTGGGATAAAGGCGCCAATTCATTATCTGCACACCATCCTTCCCAGGGCCTCCGCTGCTGGAGGAGGTAGCTGCCAATCATGTTCCATTCTGCAGACTTATATTTAGTGCTTGCAGTGTGAGCTAGAAGCAGCTGCAGGGAGAAACTGACTCGGTTTTTCAAGTTCAGATCCATGGCTTAGCAGGGGAGGGCTGCAACTCAGATGGAGTTGTCTCTCCAATGACTTCAGCTTTAAGTGCTGTTCAGGAGCACTACAGATAAGCAAGTTGTATTTGGAACGTTGTGTCTAAGGGGTGTAAAGAAGAGGAAGACAGAGAGATTCAGTTTATGTAGGGTTAACCTAAACAAAATCTTCATAGTCTGTTAAAGTCCATAGGCGGGTGGGATCACAGCTGTGCCCCAGGCTATTCCACACAGCTCTGTAGAACCACTGTGTTAAAAACTACCAGTGCAGCCACTGTCCTAAAACAGTCCTGGGTTTCTTATGGATAGAGGAGCAATGTACACTCAAAATAGAGGAGATTTTATTTTTAAATACACATATTAAAGATTGCAGCTGAATGTGATGTTAATGGGCCATCTTCCAGATGTTGGACTTTTGAAGTACAGGAAAACTACTGAGCTCTCGAAAACCCATTCAGAAGCCAAGAAATGCTAAAATGAAGGTTAAAGAAGTAACTTTAACTTAAATCCTTTTTGATATGTACAATACAATGCTTAATTATAGGATGATATAATTCCTTCCCACCACGTCAGCATATACCATGAAGACCACAAGGACCCTGACCAGTCTCCCTTCTCCATTTTCACCTGCCCATTGCCGCTTCTTGTCTTCCCCTCTTCTACAGCCCACTTACTGCCAGCTCCTAATCTTCCAGTCAAGACTCCTAGTCCAGTACAGAATTCCTCACCAAACCTCAAAGGCTAGCTCTCTTGGCCAGAAGTGTAATTTCCACAAATTGCAAGAAGAGTCATCAAGAGAATGCTTCCAAACCATGCCCCATACATCTCTAACGTCACAGACAAGCCTGAGCTGATATAAACTGTCATAGCTGCATGACAATTCACATTAGCCAAAGATCAGAATCCATGCTGCTCTAAAATCAGCTTTGATTTGTGCAAATAGAGAGAAGTGACGTCTGCTTCTCTCTTGCTGAAGCAGTGCTCTCAAGTGGAGCAAAATAGCCATCCATCGTACGAGCGCAGAAAATGACAGAGCTTCACATACCTTCATTTATAACACAGACTTTGCCTGTGGAAAAAAAAAAAAAAAACCCTCCATGCTACAGAAGGAAAATCAAGAGGAACACTGTCACTTGAGCCATGAGAAATGGTTAAGGTTGCTCCTTCAGAAGGGCAGCTATGTTTTAGGCAAGTTATCAGGCAGGGCTATCATCCCGCTTGTGTTGCTTGGCTAAATAGAACGAAGCAGTGATATTTTTTGAAGGCACTGAAGTAAAGCTGGAAAATGAGAGAACCAGATGTCCTGAAGGAATGCTGGGAAATGCTTGAGATAAAGGGGAAAGAAAAATCCCTTTAACAAAAACGTCCCAGGGGATTTTTTTTTTTTTTTGAGGTTCTGTGTCAACAAGTGACACTGACACAACACTGTATACTTTTCTCCCCTCTTTAGCAAAGGAATTTTGACTGACCAGATATTTTGTCAACATCAAGTAGAATGATTTACACTGGCATGGATTCAACCTTTAAAACGTTATTATTTTTCTTCAAGGTACCGAGTACCCATGTTCCTAACAAGAACAGAGGTTTGGGAAAACATCACCATTCAAGAATGCACTCACACTGACATTTAGTATCTAGCCCAATCTGGTCTGAAGTCCAAATGAAATTTCTAGTAGCAATGCATTGAAGAATCATATGAAGTGGTCCAGAATAAAAGCTTAAGACAGACCCATAAATGGCATGTATGAAGGAGACAGACCTCTCCAGTTTTACCAACTCTCCAACGCAATACTCCTTTTTTTTTTTTTTTGTCTCAGATTTATCTGAGCATGAGAATCCTGAATTCCATTCTTTTCAAAAAAGGAAATTGAAAATAGTAACCTCTCATCAAAAGTTTTCAAATGTAAAACAAGCCAGAAGCTCAGATGGGAGCCTTAGCATCTTCATTTTTCTTTTCAGGACACAGTTTCTACAAAATATTTATGTACATGCGTCTTGATGTTGGTGTTAACTAATACCAAGTGCTAATTGCTTTGCTGAATCAGGACCCATTTGCTGAAATAGCTTTTTATCAACGTTGCATAAGAAAACTTAACCACAACCCTTCAAAAATAATTAAATCCAATTTGTACTGGCATCAACATTCTCAGCATCGAGTCCGATCTCTTTATGCCATCGGCTCGTTTCATCTGTTTGCTGCGTACTGGCTTTCAACCGCTTTAAACACCTCTGTAATTACCCTCCCTATGCCACCTCTTTGATCACCCAGTGATCTTCCTCTAAGAGTTGGCATTGTGAAAAGGAACACGCGTGGATCTGGCTAACGCAGCCGTACCTTGCGCGACACAGCTCTTGGGTACAGAGCCATAAGAGCAAGGCAATTATTTCTTTCCTTTCTGATATAAGCCTCTTGCGCAGAGCTCCAAAGATCAAGACAAGAACCCAGAGGGAAAATACGGTAGTGGAAAACTTTTCCCCTGGAGCCAAGAAACAGACCTAACTAGAGCAAGTGAGCACCTACAAGAATCAGACTGGAAAAAAAAAAAAAAAAAAAAAAAGAGAAAGAAAAGCACCAGCTTGGTGGTACAGTCAGCAGCAGCAATGGAAAGCTCAAGAAGCGTGCAGAACTGATGGCACATCCTGTGCAGAAGGCTGACTACCGCTTTGAGGGAAGCATCAGGAATAAAAGGGAAAGATCCTCAGAGGAGTAACTTCCTATCAGCCTACAGAGCTGAGTGCTGAAAGGACTTGGGGTAATTGAGGATATCATTTTAGCTTGCTTGGTATTCACATTTCCAAAGAGAATAGTTACTCTATTCTTTTTTTTTTTTTCTTTAAAGGGAAGAAAAATCCACTGAGCAGGGTTTTCTGCCTTCATGCCAAAAAGTGAGCAGAGGGAAAAGGGCTCAGCATTCCAGAGGCTGCAGGGCTGGAGCTGCTCCGCTCACGGATCGCTCCAGGCCATATGGGCATGAAGCTAGGATGCCCCGAGCAGCACTGCTTCTATAACCCAGGCTCTTGGAACCCAGGCATCCTAGAGCAGAAACGGGTTAGGTCTATTCCTTCATTTTTCTGAAGGATCTTGAATGAACAGAGCAGCAGAAACTTTGAAAACAAATCAAAAAGAAGACATCAGACTCCTGCTTTGCTCTTCTGGAAAGCAAACTTCTTTTCAGTCCTTGTTTTGTTTCTTGTTGATGTTGCTGTTACTTTTTTCCCCTCCAGTGAAAATACATTTTAAAATGCATATTAAAATGTTATGCTCATTTGTTTTTAAGTATTTCAATGGAATTGATTTTGCTAGGTGTAGTGCCATCTGGGAATGGAACCTTTTAAAAAGAGCTCATATTTGGACCTCAGAAAAAATCTGGAGGCATCCAGAATTGTTAATTGTTTTTGGTTGTTTTGTTTTGTTTTGCAAAATTATATACAGGAACTTCCAAAATAAATGAATACAACCTTGCTCCTGCTTCCACTGAAATTAAGGAAGCCTTGATATGGATTTCCATAAGAATAGGATAAATCCCAGAACCTGCAACATACCCTACAAGTAGGAATCCTGGTTGTTGTTCTGTGTTGGAATAAATTAAAAATCCCTTCAACATGAGAAATGCCATCATCAGGCAAAATCAGCCTTATGCCATCTCCTGTCAGGTGTGACAGCGCTTGATTGTTCACAAGAGGGGCAAGTGATTAAAAGCCACTACAGGGCAATCAGTTGCCACAGCATTTTATTTTATTTTGTTGAAATAACCTTTGTAAGAAAGATACAAGCCCACGTAGGAAAGAGCAACTCCTTTTGCCTAATAGGTTCACAGCCACTGAGACTCAAATAAGCTGACTGCTTAAAAACAACTCAGGAGCCACAGTAAAAGATAGAAAATTATTGCTTCCTGTCATGACCAAATATTAAACACAGCGCACACCTAATGGCTGTATCACTCCCCAGGGAAGAAGCTTTATGAACAATAAAATCCCAGCGGACTTGCACTGTTTGGACTTAGAAGCCTCATTATAGGCTCACTGATCCAATACAATTTACAAGCTCAATGGACTCCACTTGAAGGAAAAGCCACCAAACATGAAGTTATAAATGGAACGCCCATGGAGCTCTTTATTTGGGAAGGAAATTAGCAGAGAAGAGAAGATGGGAGAGAAGAAAAGAAAAGAAAAGAAAAGAAAAGAAAAGAAANAACACATTAGCAACCCAAATCAAATAAGAGAGAAAGAGGTGAATACAAATTACACTTATGGAGAGGAAATGTCTTTCCAGGACATGCTTATACGATCCAACCCGGAATGCACAAAACTTGGATTGCACTCCTCCCTGTGGCAAGGACCTCCTACATGGCGGTGGGCACATCACCTAGGCATTTAGTGCCTTTAAAATCATGAGCCCAGCTCCAACTGATTTCAGTTTCAGTTACACATCACACATTTTCAGTCCAAACCTTTTCCTCTTACAAGCAGATGAGTGATATCCTGAGTAAGAGAGAAATTATTTCGTACACTATCTGAAAGCAGTGGACAGACCACACATCCACTGGGAGGCCTTCTTCGGATGTGAAGCACTCACCTCGGAGAGGCTGAAACCTGTGGGTGTTTACAGGGTAGAAAAATACACAAGGTCCCACCAGAAACAGATGGTGTCAGAAACACACAGGGAAGGAATGGACAGAAACAAAAGGTTCAAAAGGGAAGCAAGAGGCAGTAACAAAAAGGGTTAGGGCAGATGAAGTGACAAGTCCATAAAATCAGGTCTAGACAGAGGCCGAGGAGCAGAAAGGTGATAAGAAAGAGCATTTTGCATCATAAATACAGGGGATGCTTTCATGAACATGCAGATACTCTGAAATATTGGCATGTTCAATGATGAGTGCCGATAGATCCGGGCAAACAGACCGACTGACTTGTAGAGATCCCACATCACACACCGCTCCACACACCCAGAATTTCTTTTGTGCTGTTCACATAGCGAATTTATCATCAGCTTCTATTCCCAGAGGTGCTTTAGTTCATGGGAAACTTCTGTTCCACCCCCTCCCCACCACCAAACCCATTGATTCTAATGGCTCCTCACGCTACCTCATCTGTCCTTCGGAGAGCTCTTATCTTCAGCTGGCTGTGCAGCCATTTAACCTCCTCACTTGCTGTTTGTGAGAGCACAGCACTCACACACAACAAAATTCCCCTCCTAACTGCAGCGACAAAGCTTCAGTTTAAAAGAGGACAAGGATCTTTCCACACTGCATTTCAGCTTCCCCAAATTTTTGCATTGTTCAGTCAGGATTGACCCAGCCAGCACCGCCAATGCTCTTTATCTCAGCTAAAGCACAATTAGTCCAGCAAGACTGGAATTCATCCACGCATGCTGTCCAAAGTACACTACAGCATCATAGAAGCTCATCTGATTTATCTAGAGTTTCTAAAATCCTTTGGGTTTTGCCTTCATTGGACTTATTTTCTTAAAGCTTCCAGACAGTAGTAGCAATAGTCAGATTATTTCTTTAAATTATATTATTATGCATCTAAGCCCAGACCTAACCTGTTCACCTTGCTGTTCTGAAACCAGAACATGTGCTAACTATTCCAGCTGGCGAACTAAAGCAGCCAGTACTGGTTAAGACCCCCACCCACCACATTCTCTCCACAGTCCCCTTTTCTACCATTACTTTTTTCCGCTAACATACCCAGAAGACAAGCACTCCATTCGCAGGGCTCTGGACAAAATGGCTGTGCAGTCACACACTGACAGCACATGGCTAGGAGCACACACACAAAAAGCCAGTGGAAAAGAGGTTCCAGTTCCGTAAGCTTCCTGTTAAATCTGTGCTTGAAGTCTGCAGTGATTTAAGCTAATCTAATTTATGGTTGGCTTCGTTTCAGAAGCAGTAACCTTCAGCCCAGGTGGCAGCTACTGGCTGGCTGGAGGTAAGCTAAACTTTTTAAAGCACTCCAGAACAATCTCCACCCTAATAGCAACAGTTCCCACATCAACGTATTCCCACACAGAGATTTTCAGCATATGTATTCTTCTGTTATCAGTGAAAAAAAAGCACACATTTATCCCTGGTTTGCCGGCAGAGACTATGTGGGTGCCTAGAAACTACAGGGAGCCTGCAATGCTCCCAGTGGAGGGAAAGGAGCAGAGCTCATGACTTCCACAGCTCAGAGTAGTTCCTTAACGACGAGTCCAGTCTTCATTTTTATAGCATGCTAAAAGAGATCTTTATGCTTCTTTTGAGTCATCAGCCTCCTGGAAAATCTGTCTGTCTACATTTAAAAAAAAAAAAGTGACACAAGGTAGCCTCCAGTTTGCTCCATTTACAAGCCTAAGTGGCTATGTGCATCAAAGAATTCAAAATGCTTTGGACAGCAAGCTAGTAAGGAAACTTCCTGTTGGCCAAAAAGAGGGGGGGTAAGGGGGCATAGAGAGAGAGAAAGAAAGAAACAAATTATTCACTAAGAGAACCACTTGTCAAATGACTAGCATGGAGCACTAAGTTACTGACTCCCCACAAACATCCAGTCTACTAAAAAATTCATAAAGAGACAGATGGCACAACAGCAGCTCTTTGCAGGAGAGCAGGGTTTAGCGGTGAACAAAGGACTTTGACTCCTTAGGACAAGGGGAGAGATCACTGTGGGTTTTGGAGGCTTGGAAAGAAGGGCTGGTGCACGTGGGGAGCCGAGGGGGGCTGCATCTATCGTGGCTCCTACTTTCACTCCACACCAGCAGATTTGAGACATTTATTCTACCTTGGCAGGCATACAAGGAGGAAGGAGAATAGAGCAGAAGGAGAATGATCCAACCCTGCCATGTATTAGAAATTCTCCTTGCAGCAGAAATCTGAGGGGGCTGGGGGGACCCCTCCTATTCACACTGCTAGGCAACTGCTAGCACTGTGCATTAAGGGGGAAACAGAGGCACAGAGTTACGTGGCTTGCTTAAAATGACAGGACAGGTCAGTGTCAGCAGGAATTCGATAGAAGCCACTCTGCTCATACAGCTCTGCCTCTAAGCATTAGGAAATACCCCTAAGGTAAAGGATAAAGTCCTTTTTGGGTGACTGACATAGAGGGTAAAAAATAGAAAAGCCAGAAGTCTGTACTCATTTCAAGCCAGATCCTTCAAGAAGACGGGAGTGGAAATGAAAGCTAACCTGTAGGGAGGGGTGGGGGGGCACAATGCAGGAAGACATAAAGCCCTGTGCTATTAATGTGGACATCTCACACAGAGCGCTTTAACGCACAGCATGGGCACTGGTGGCGTAGTCAGAATATTTACATGCCTGGCAATGGATGTCTTTCCTAAAGTGAGCTTTAGTGCTTGTGAAATGTGCCAGACAGCCAGCCTGGGAGCGTTCAGCCCTCTGTTTGTCTGTACAGCAGGTAGAGCATGAGTATCAGCAGGGAAGGAGATCTCCACCCGCGCCGCCCCACTTCCGCGCTGAAGGGACGGATCCCCACGCTGCACAAATGTAATCCAGTCTCTTTGGCTTCTTTGTAGAGATGCTAACAAGTGTGCCAGCTGTGTTCACGGTTTGGGGTATTTCTTTAAAAACGTAATAAAAAAAAGCCTAAATATTTACAGCGTGTCAGCTGACCATCTACCGAAATCGCTGCGCCAAGTGCTCAGCTGGTGCACGTCCATGTTGTGCTGCTGACCCAGCTGAAGATCTGGCCCCACACCTCCACCCACTGGCTAGGGCATGTCTCAACCCCAGGCAGTGTTCTGCACACCCCAGCAGCTCCCCCAGATCCTATTCATCACAGCAGCCACTGCCCCACTAACAATTGCAACAAAAAAATGAAAGGTAGGAACAAAAAAACAGACTCTTTACAGGGCAATTAAGAAAATTTGGGCTCGAACCTAGCATCTTATTCCAAACACATAACTGACCTAAATAACAAGCTCAAGGACAGTGCAGAACTCCAGAGCCTCCATGCAGCGAAGCCATGGAGCTACACGTGGTACAGAGCCTACACTCTTGTTGCAGCACTGTTCCACGTAATTTCGCCTGTAGTAACAGAAAAGGCTGTCCTATCCCAGTTACATTCCATTGTTTTAAGCAAATTAAGTTTTTTCTTAATTAAGTAGAAATTTCTCTTGACAATTTCTCTTTTATTAGAGGTAATAAAAACTAATAATAAGCAAATAAACTGTTCAACCAAAAATGCCACCCAGTTCTCCCCGGTACCCTGGAGGCTCAATGGCAGCTTCAGTAAACTAGAAAAAGCACTGAGAATAATAAGTCCATCAGGATTGTCCTGTGTACGTTCAGGAGGTCCTTCCAGCCTGAAGTTCCAGTGGATTTGTGTGCATTGCTTCCTGTGAACAACTGCCATAGCAGCACCGGAGGATCTGAGCTGCATGAGTGCAGAGCTAGCATCCTGATGACAGAGTCTGATCTGAGTTAGACTGGAATTCTGGAGCAGAAAGTTGCAGGAACATGAATACTGTAGTGTATCCTACGAACAATTGCCAGTGGAAGAGGGTACATGGTGAATCTCAGTGAAGAAACTCCATTTCATGTAGCAAAGCACTAGTTTCCAAGAGCAAAGGAAAAAATTACTACAAGGTCCTTGGGATCTAAATCTAGTCTGCAGAGCAAAGGTCACTGCAGAAATGTTTTATTCAGCATAAAAACTTTTGGAATTCATTCAAGAAGTAGAAAAAAAAACAACAGTATGGCTGACATTTTTTTTTTAATCTGAACTATTTCTTCCTATTTAAACAGGGACACAAACTTCCATGCTTTGGCAAACACAAATGAGTTGCGTCTTCCTACAGCAATAAACAGGTAAGCCAGCAAAATAGTCTGGGCTTCAGTCTCTGAAAACATAAAAAGCAAAGAGAAACTAATAAAGGGGGAAATGATGTACTACAGCTAGCGCTAGGTTCATTTACTGCAACTTAACAAGGAAAATAATCAGGTTGCAGTAGCAGACACCAGTGTCTCTCTCTACCCAGCACCAGTGGCTATTTAACTTCACCTGGGTCCGCTCACAGGAGACGCCTCTGACTACCACGCAGAACTTGCTCCACCTTGGACTCTAAACCCCTCTATACCTTGCAGCTCCTTTGCTGCAGAAGGAATCTGTATGCCACGCTGCTTTTACAGTAGAACAGCTTACAGACTAGCAGCTATTAATAATCTGGCGTCCTCCTGAATTTTTTTTGAGTAGGCCACTGCCTTTGTGGGAGTTGCGAATCAGACTCGGAACTTGCGCAGGCCTGAGCTACACACAGCTCATCCTAAAACTGGGATCCATTTCTACTCCCACACTTCATGACAGTCACCTACCGCACGTTTGAAGATTTTGGTCCTTTCTGTGCAGTACAAAGAAGGCACCTTTTAACCACACAGAATTACAATGCAGGTGGCATCTCCTCAGTGCCAGTCACAATTTTCCCACTCGCTTGCAGCAGGAGCAATGCATATTAATTAACCCAGGCTCCAAGGGAGAACGCGGTGCCTTCATACAACCAAGTCCAGAGCTGGCATCCATTTTCCTTCTATTCTAAATGTAAAGCTCCCGGCCTTGTGTGTACTTTGCACGCAGTTGCTTAAAAAACAATGCTAAAGATAACAACAACAAAAACCCACCCATGCTGCTCTTTTCTCATTTCGCTTCCATCGCATTTTACACAACAGATCTCAAATACCCACGGGAAGCACCAGATCCCGCGTTTTGCACGAGGACAGACAGCTTGCTCGGGTCAGCGCCAGGAGCCATCCCTCCGTGGTCAGCAGTTAACTCATGGGCCAGTCCGTTGTCCTAGGCCATGCTGCTTCTCCAGCAGCAAGACAAACTTCACAGAATTCAGACTTCAGACTGGAAGGCTCCCAAATGCAGATTCATACCGAACGTCAACAGTCAGAAATGAGTTACAAATTTCATAGGAAAAGATGCCATTACCTAGGACTGCTGCTGCTAGTCAGGAAGCCACCCCCCACCACCCCACGCTCATGTACAGCTCAGTTTGCTGGAACTTCCAACTTGGGCCCCAGCCACAGCTTGTCCGTACAAGACTAAAAGGGAAACAGTGGGGTAAGGGAGTGGGCGGAACTTCATCACAGCACCAAACAATTTAGATTAACTCCCTGGTGAAAAAAACACAGAGATAATTGTAGACCTTTATTCAAACCAGCTTGACCATTCTGAACGCCAAGACCAATTCACAAGAAATATGATGACAAACAACACCTATTAGAATGCAGACAGAAGATGCCAAATGCATAGAGACGTACAAACTGAATCTGCAATCAATCCACCTCAGCATCAGCTCTCCACTGGCCCCTTACATCAGCTGCTTCGGGGAGACGAAACCCTTTAAAACACTTTCTATAGAGAGATCCGTCTGGGGAAAACGGTTCCTTCCTGACTTTTCCTTATTTACTATTCTCCTTCTGGAGATCTGGTCGTGGACTTTAAAAGAGCTCTGTCTAATTTTATTTTCCCTTTTTGAATCTTGCTGAATTCCAGATCTCAAGCAATACTTTGAGTCACTGAATTCCACAGGCTAGTTTCCTAAGCCTCCACAAATACTGACAATTTTGAATGCATCAATTCATGATTAAACACACTGCTGCTCTCCCCCATTTATGGTTTTTACCTAGAAAGCCACAAGCAGAACTTAGGCCTGGATCTGGAGCTAGGCAATACATGAAGCTGTTGTCTTACAGAAAAATTGCTCAGTCCCCAGACCACCAGTCTTAATCCCTGCTAATATGCTGCAGGGAGGAAGGAGGGGGTAAAGGCAGACTTGGGGAATATTGTTATTTTGTTAAAGAATGATATTGAAGCTGCCAGGTTGCTCTAAGCTTTATCCTCTCCATGATCCAGCTGGAACACACCCCTCACGAGCAGAAAATATTCCAGATACATACATGGAATACATAGTCACAGTGACAATGAGGCACATCAAACATAACTGAAAAAATTACAGTCAGCAATTTTGTCAAGACGAGCCCAGACGGACTAAAGGTGTCCTGGTTTGGGGCATGTTTTGCAATAATCATGAAGCACAGATATCTCCAAACAGCGGATCCTGACAGGACCATCAAGACCTTCAGCTGCCTCGAAAGACACAAAATGTATGAGCTGCTGCTGTGCAAAAAGAAGGGTGCATTTCCTACCTGTCAATGATCACGGGGTCAGATGGAGTCTCGTTTCTGTTGCCACAACTTTTCTTCTCACAGCACCGACTAGAGAAAGGAAGAAAACCAAGACTGAAGAATTGCTGTGACAGCTGATAGCCAAGCAACAAGGTAACAGCCTTCTCTGTGAAACTTCAGGACTCAATATATGCCTAGAGAGTGGCTGAGAGAATTCTGGCCACAATTTCTGGAAGGGAGAAGAACCAAGAACTAGGTGCCCAAATCCTGGTTAAATTCAGCTGGAGCTTGGCAGTTGGCTCCCCTCAGCCTGTTCTGAAGCTCCCAGCCAAAGTGAACAGCAATATGGGCACACTTTAGACTAAAGCTCTACTTATAAAAGACTTACAAATTATTAACAGATGTCATAATGACATTACAGGCATAAGTATCATGTGTTACGTATGGTTAAAAGTCCATCAAAAGGTGTTAAAGCTGACTGTAAGAAATTTAACTGATTTGTTATATTTTAGTAACGGATTTGCCATTTATTGAATACCTAGGAACTCCTTAAGTTTCATATGCTTTCCAAAGAAAGAAAAAAAAAAAGGAAATAAAAAGCTTCAGCAGTACAGTTAGATCATATTAAGGAACTGAAGAGATTTTTCAGGTCAGCATTTTGTCTGTAAATCCCTTTGCTATTGTATCAGTGATAAGCCCTTATGATTAATCTGTATTTATGCACATTTTATACTGCGTGGCCACCTGCACGACTGCATAAAACTTATAACTATGAAGAGAGAAACATAACATAAATAAAGTGATTTAAACTGTTTTAAACTGTGCTTAGGGGAAGAACAGAATCAATGCATTTACCCATTTTTAAAAATATTAAAGAATAAGAAGAGAGCTAGCTCATTACTTGATTTCCATTGAGGTACTCACTGTCATGAGTGGTGCTCCCTGCACTTACCACAGGTACCACAAGTTCAATAGATAATTAAAAAAAAAAAAAAAAAAAAAAAATGTGACATTTGAATA
>VXAV01007752.1:13619-26453 GCA_013399715.1 Alectura lathami | reverse complement strand
GGGGGGGGGGGGGGGGGACAAAAGGAAAAAAAAACCTGCCAGACCTGACGAGGACACCCCGATCAAAAGAAGCAAGCCCTGAGCAGCGCATCTTCTACATCGCTAAGCAGCTCTAAAGAATTTAGAGGCGTAAATAAGAGCTTGTGCACGGCTCGGAAAAAGGCTCCACCGAAGCCGGAGGTGCCGAGCGGCAGCGGCGCGGAGCCNCCCGGCCCCGGCCCCGCTCCCCGCGGGCGGCCGTGCGCGGCTCTGCGGCTCGGGGAGCGCCTGAAGCGCTTTGCTTCCTCGTACGAGGGAGGGGGGGAAAAGCAACTGTTCAGCGAGGGCTGATCATTTCCTTCTGGAGGAAGAGCTGGTCCCCTCAAGACTGCCGCGCTCGTTCCCACATGCCGGGGTCAAAACGACAGGTGAGACGGTTTGGACGTGGTAAAGCAAGATGCTGGTCTTCGTCAGCAGGTTTTTAAACAGCGTCGTTTTATACACCAGAATCAACTTTCACGACTCAACACATCTTAAACTCCCAGCAGGAAGGAACGTATATGTTGAAGACAGCACTGAAGCCCTTTGAAAGCACAGCCTTAGGATTGCTATTGTTTCGTCTCAACTTTAAGGAGAAAAAAAAAGTGAATGAAGAAAGTTAAACTACACCTAATGGAAACACTTGGAAGAAAGTATTTCATTCTGTTCCTACTCATTTGTGAGAACTCAGCATCCTTCAGATGTCTCAAGGGAACAAATCAGTGTCATAAGGGAAAAGGGTAACATCTTTCCATCTTTACCCAGCAATCTCACTGAAAGTTTCATTCAACGACTGTACCAGAAAATAAACGTTCCTGTTACAAACAGCTTAAAAGTAACAACGCAAGTCATTTGCATGCAAGCACACACACACGAGGTTTTGGAAATACAACGGTATTTGCTAAACAAAGAACTCCCCGAAAACAACTTTCGGGAACCCAACAAAGTAAATACTGTATTTACTCGTACAGGACAAAACCATGGCCACAAGAAACGGGAACAGATTGTGTTCTGAACTCCTGATTTACAAGACCCTCAGTTTAACTGAAATAGGAACACATGTAGCTTTAGAAAAAAGCTTCTTTAAATGTTTAATACAAGAGATTTAGAGCAGTTCAGGTGCATGCAACCAAATCATGAAAGCTCTTAACTGTGAGCAGTGTGTGCAAAACAAGGGCTTAAACAATGAAGTGCCTTTGGATATATCGATCACATAAAACTGGGCTTATTGTAAGCAAAGGTTCCCTCAGAAACTGAGGGTCTGAGTTGATTGCTGGAAAAAGTTTAATCCCCAAATATAAAACTGATTTCCTCCCTCTACACTCCCTTCCCCCCCATATGGAAATATCTAGAAGCATGCTTTTAAAGTTGTAAAAACCTGAGCTGTACCTGGTCTCTCTCTCCCCCTTCCCTCTTGCATCATAAAGGTACTATTTACTGGAGCCAACCCTCCGTACTGATCAGCGCTTATAGAATGTGGAAGTTTCAGAGATTCCACTCATCAGGTTTATCAGCATTGAACAAAGGAATGCTTTCAAACTTACAAATGCATAAGTAAACATTTAATAACTTCTTCTCCACCTCATCTTTCCCAAAAGAGAAAATATTGTAACCATCATATCCTCTTTTGAGTCCCCCTTGCATTCCAGTAAGTAGGTGAATTTTTCACTAGAACAGAAAAATACATCTGCTAGGTTTAATTTTTTTTTTTTTTTTTTAAAGATACTTTTACTGCCTTTTGCCTTGCATAGTTTTTGGAACACATTAGCAAACAATATTTTACCATCGGGAGTGCATGTTCCACTTTATTTTATAATGAAGATTTGAGAAGTCTTAGCACTGAAGTTTGTTTTTCTAACCACACGGCGGTTTGAACCAACGAGCACATTCAGGAAAAATACTTCAAGTGGGTGTACATTTGTGCTTGTACTCTCTCATTTTCCAGTTTATGAGAAACAATCAAGGCCAGCATTCAGTACGCCTTAGCATATCAACTACCCAAGTTAACCTTCACCAGGAAGGAGAGAAGTTCGGGCTACCAGAGCCCGTCTAGTTCCACCACAGACACACACCCATGGCCCTGCTCCAGCTGGGAAACATCCTCCGCAGGATACTGGGAAAAGGCAGACGTACTGAAGAGCAGAATCGCATTCACTCATTAACATGTGAACCCAAAGCAGCCCCCAGCCCCGCAAGGCTTCTTACACTTCACCTATATTAGCCACTAGAGTGGCCTTACAGGAATTACTCGACAATATACACATGCTTAACCTTGTGCTTAAACATCTGCACAGCAAGGGCCTCATTTTTATTTCTTGACTCAACTCAATGCAGCTCTGTCTTAAACAGGTGTCTAACTTTAATTACATGAATAGTCACCCCGAAGTGATGCCACTGGGACACTTTTGCCTACTTAAGAGCCTGCAGGCCTTACGCCTCCTGCTAGATATTAGCAGGATTTCTAAAGTGTTTCAAAATATAAAGAACAGTGGACACAACTTTTTGCAGGCTTCTTCAAGAAGGAACTTGAACCACCCTCTATAGCCGAAACTCACCTATCAAGATCCTGGATCCGCCTAGAGGTTATTGACGCTACCATCATGCAAATTATTAGGGTGAGAAAGTATCTCTTGGGAAAGGTCAATAATCAAAACATCTGCCTCCTGCAAAGTTTCCCTGTGCCTTCTTTTAAAGCATCTGGCACTTGGAGCTAAGATGTAATATTCAAGAATCTTAATCTAATCTGACCAGTCCTATGTTCTTTCCATAAGGCAAGAAGGAAGCAGTTAGAAGCCCAGTATATCATAATTAGAGCCTTACAGCCTTGGAGAGACCGTTCTGCTCCTCTCTGAAGAGCATTAAATAATCTGAAGAATGTTACATTATTTGGTAGAACAGAACTATCAGCACACCTAACTTCATGAAGCCAACCAGACTTCTACCTGAGCCAACTGCACTCCCAAAGCTGTCAGTCTCCATGATCGCTCCCGATCCTGCAACACTTGCACCTGTATCACAAACAGTGAAGCTGAGGGTCCGTAACACCAACTGCTCACAATGATTTTTGCTAAGTTAGGATCCCACAGCTGACAGAAGCCTGAGCTTTCATTTTTAGAGGGTTTACTCTAAATCATTAGAACCTACTTCACCCTCAATATTTTCTATCAGGAGGAGAAGCCTGCCTAGTTTTATGCCTTCTGTTCTATTCAATTGAAAGTTACCATGTGAACTGTTTCTTTTATCACCAATTTTAAGCATTCACTTTTAGAGTAAATATGAATGCTTCGATAATTTACACATACCTAGATGGTTTTGCTACTTAAAGGGATTTGGCCATCCTGACTGGACATCACTGCATTTCCACCATTGGTATTAGTTAGTTAGGGAGGGGTGATATGTTTCACTAAATAACCTCAAACTAGCTCTAGTAAAGGGCATTGTGAATATATACATTTTTTTCCAATATGAAAGGCCGTACCATGTGCCTCCTGCAAATAAGCTAAGACACTACAGCAGAAAAATAAAGAGAAAACCCCCATTAGCTTTGTGCCTGGCAGACATACTGAAAATCAGTGCGTCCAGCATGTTTTACAATTCATCTGTACACAATGTTAAGTGTGGCTCTTCAAGCATATCTTCCATAAACAAGAACTCAGAGCTGTAAAGATGAAGCCTGAGGGTGGATAGAGAAGTCTGTACACACCTGCAGAAGATGATGGACCCAAGGCTGATGGGCAGAGTCACACCTGGGCACACAGGGAAGTCTCTTCTAAAGGCAGGAAGGGGAAAAATCCAAATATGAATAGACAGCATGGAAAGTGGCTCTCTTTCTACAAGCTCTAGGATTCAGACAGTTTAAACTAAGAAATCAAGCTAAGAGCATCAAGTTAGCATTAGCTGATAAGAGACAAGAGCAAAGTCAGGGGAGGCTCATACAGGTGAGTGACTGCTAGCACAAAACAACAACAAAAAAAAAAACACCAAGAAGAGCCAGGCTAGGCAGTGGGTAGGTATGCCCAGTGTAAACTTCATTGCAAGCCATGAGATACCTTAAAATGTACAAGCCAGTAAACTGGAGATCAAGATCTAGCATCTCTCCCATAGATGGAAGAATGAGAATTGCCATATCCACTGGGATTCATCAGAGGACGCGTCTGCTCAGGACAGGCTGCCCTAGCTGTGTAGTCACTGCTCACCAGCCAGCCGAAGCCAGGGAAAGGCAAGAAGGGGAGTGGAAGAAAAAACAGTTTTCCACAGGCATCCTCCCCCAGGATTTAGCTCCTTGACAAGTACTAGCAAGTCTTCTATTGTCACTGGTGTCCTGTGGGCCTGGGGTCACTGAAGTGCTGAACAGGTTCAGAGGGTTTCAAAACGCCAACCCAGGTGGACACAGCTTCGTCATCCACGTGTATTCTTTGGCTTCAAAGAAGGAAAACACCCTCTGTTGTTTCCAAGAGCATGCATTCAGAGCATCTGAAGGGTAGAATATGCTGGAGCATATGGCATATAATTTCTCTTTCCATTCATAATCTGCAGCAAGACAGCAAGATCAGTTCCAGTAAGCACAGGCCCCAGCCTTCATTTCTAGATATTGCCACTGCCATGTCCTTCCTGCAGGCCTACTTCAGCATCAGCTAGGCAAGCGGTTATCAGCAGAGCAGAAAGCTGTTATCATTGCCTTGGACGGGCTAAGGAATTTGCTTATAGGAAGCACATACCACACAGCTTCAAGACCCTCCATCTGCTTGCTGATTCTACTGTTATGTTGAAGTACAAACAGTAAGGAAAGGTGCTATCAGCTTACTCTGTGCTTATATGCCACCTCAAATATTGCCTCATACAGGTCCCACCTCATATTTAACCAAGAAGAGAGCTCAAAGCCCTACAGGCTTGTGCCCTAAAAGCTGCATTTGAGATCCTCCTGACTTTCTGATGCATGGAGCTCTGGGCTGTCACTTCAGAACATCTTCTCCTGGAGAATGTAGTTAGCTTTTCCCTCTTGGGTGGAGTGCAGGCACCCTTATGCCCGGGACTTCCTACACCAACCTTGACTTGGCTGAGCTGAGAGCAGCAGGCAGGGGGCCGGGTACCAAGAGCACACACCGTGTGGAAGGCCAGACTGCAGAGCAGCCCAGCATGCACAGCTTCCAGAGGGGAAAAGCATTTCACAAGATGGTTTATGGCATCTTATTTTTCCCCATGTAGGATATGAATAATGTTAATGGTGACAGAGCCTACAGGCAACGAAAGGCCTTTGCAGGTATCAAACAGCTTCAAACTTTGCTTTGGCTTTCTGCCAGTTGTTCCAGTCAGCCAACACTGCCTACTGAGGGCTAGGACAAGCGTCCACCAAGTAGTTACATGGTCATACTGGTTTCCAGGGAGAAAGCAGATAGGAAGTTATATTTTGATTTAAAAGATCACATAAAAACAAGAAGAAAGGAAATCTCATATTCAGCTGCCAAAGGTCAAAACAAGATTGGCTGGGAAACTGGACAATGGAAATCACTTCTTGGATCATCATCACTTGTTCAAACAGCATGTGAAGGCCCAAGTCCAGGGCTCTCCTCTTGACAAGGATTTGTAAAAGAGATCCAAAGAGAACTTAGCATTGCAAGAAATAAACTGCAAGTTTAATTTTTACAGGCATCAGTTATCTTGTACAGCACACAGCTTCAGCAAGTTTGGTTAGTTGATAAGGGCTTAAACTTCCAAACAAGAACAAAAAACCCCAAGCAATCAAAAAAAAAAAACCCTGTGCTCCACTCTTTCCACTGCTAGCCAGCACTTTAGTCAGGCGAGGTAAGCAGCACACAACACCAAGCGGACACAATACTGTCAATAAACTAAGCCACCTTAATAACAACTTCCCCTTTCATACCTCCAAAGCATAACACCAAAATCAGCGGTCAGTCCAATTCAAGAGTGCTTTCTGAAGAAGCGGCACACTTAATTTTGTTGTTGCTTTCCTTTAATTTTTCACGTTTTATTCATTTAGCTGCTCTTTTTACCGCTGCAAGCTAGCTCCCATAAGAGCACAATACAGTAAAAAAGGTTGTTTCTTCATTATTCACAAGCAAGTTGACAAAACCCATTCTAATAAACCCTCAAGCATAATGCTCATCCAATGCCCCCACATTTTGTGTTAAGTTAGCTTGTAGTTGAAAGGTTTCTTTATTCTATGAATGCAGGCATTCAAAGTGGGTTGTTGGTGTGTTTTTTGATGTTTCTTTTCCCTTTTTAATACAAGCACCAAGGCAAGATTTTCCACCACCCACATTAGGTAGATGCTGTTGTATTACCCCTGCTCAGTATTAGAGGAAGTGGGAGCACATGGAAGTTAAAGTTACAGCAGGTCAGCTGCAAAGACAGGACTGGATCTCAGGAGCTCCTAGATTTGAGGACAATGTTGTCCATGAATACTGAAAGCATTTCCCCAAGGCCCAATTATTGGCACATGTGCCATATACCCTGCAAAATAACAACATTTAAGAAACAAACCTTCAACAGCCAAGACACAAACATCTGTTTTCAGGAACATGCTGTGGGCTGGGAACAAGACAACCTTTGCCTTTCCACCAAGTATGGGTTAAACGAGCCAAAAAAATTGACCCATATTTCAAGTATACCTAAAAAATTGAATCACTTGCACACTAACATCCATATTGCACACACGAACACTTGTACATATATAATACACTTGGCTTGCCACTAGAGGCAAATCTTCAGATACTGATCAAATGTTATTATAGAACTCTACAATATTATTCAGCAGTTGGAAGGTTTCCACTTCCACACCTTATAAACAAGGAATATAGTTTACAGGTCATAACACAACTGCCATTTTACACTTGGACTTCTTATTTTGAGAGATAGGAACCAAATATTTTATCATCTGATGCATTTCAACATCTGCACTAGCTTCCTTTCCCCTGATCTCTTAGGCACATTTGTTGTTCGTAAGTACAACACACAGAATTTGGGAACCTGACCAGTGAAACATTTGCCATCAGGTTCAGTGATAGTGAAGCTGCTGTGGACATCTGGCACTGACTTCACAACACCCATCAGCCCACCCATCACCTCCTTTGTTACAGCAGACCCCAAACATAAGAACAAGCGTGCCTTGCGTAGGGGGCTGTGCAGTCAGGTCCAGCAAGCCAGCCAGCCTACGTATCCAGGGGTTCAATCTGTGTCAAAGTCAGCAAACATGGCTTAAAGGAAATAAAAAGGCATATTGATGCAGGTTAAGTGTAAAAGCCAGAAGATTTAAAAGACCTGAAGACTTTAAATCACGACCTAATTATTTAATCCGTATAACAGTTTAAAGCTCTTCAGAGCAGAGAGATTAATTCTGACCTGCATTTTCCCAACACCATGAAGCTCATCTCCTACCCAAGGAAGGTAATTCTTAAGAAGGGGAAATCATTACCAACCTTGATTCAAGCTTTCCAAAATCTGAGGACTTTGGCAGGCAACTTTCTCCTCAGACAAATGATCTATAAGGGAGGGAGCATACACTGAGGGGCAGAGTGCCACCAAGCTGTGCCACTATCAGGGTCAAGGTGATGATCAGCAGCTCTGGCCCTGAAGAGGCAATGGAAAGATCTCGAAGACTTGGACCGCTGGGGGAAAAGCAGCAGGAGGCAGTATGCTTGAGCTGATGACCCAAGAGGATCCCATTGCCAGCACTTCCAACAGGCTGGGAGGAAACATGGGAAGCATGGCCACTGTCAGCAGGCCCCCAGAAGCAGATCCTAGTCCTAGAAGATCCTTTGCAACTTGGGTAGAAAGACAGACCTTTAACGCACTGCTGAAGTGGGAATCTGGAGGCTCAATCATAGTTTGAGTGCGCACGTCAAGAAAAAGGGCTCACTGGTTCAGTACAGGCTGCCCAGCAGTGAGCATTTCCATCGAGCCCTGTCACCCAACCCTTTGTTTGTACAGTTTGTTAACCGTTAAAAGGAAAAAAAAAAAAAAAGAAAAAAGACTACAAAAGTACTTAAGATAGTCAAGAAGAGAAGGATGATAGTGAGTTAGGCACTGCATGCTATGCCAGAAGAGGTCACAGAGCAGGTAAGAGGGAAATAGAAGGATGACCCACTCCATTTACAGGTTGGAAACAGGTCTGTGAAAATTAAGGCCCTTGTCCGAAATCACAGAGAGAGCCAGGAACTCAGCCCTACTCCGCCAGTTCCCAGAGCTGTTTTCCAAAGCACAATTGTGTTCATTGTTCTTGTAGGGTAAATAAATGTTAGTCAAATTGCTTAACAGCTAGGGATGGGGGAAGCAGGGGAGGAAAAAGTATCCTCTTTTTAAAAAGAGCCCTTCCATCAAGAACGGTCCTTTAGACTCCTGGTTGGCAATGGAGCAGCGGAAAGTATTGAACATTTGAGTTCCATTCCCAAAACAATCCTAGATAGCAGGAAGGACAACCCTGCAGCTCAGTAGCCAGTATTCCACGCACCGTTTACCTGTGCAACGCCACCACCTCGTGGTCTGAACAGTCACAGCACCAAGATCTTAATTCTTGAGTAATAAACAAACCTAACATTCTTTTACTGTTTTCTTCTTCAAACAAGTTGCTTAGGCTTCACTCATGATCAAACTGCATATCTTTCTGGTATGCTCCGATGGAATTTAATCGTACAGGGTTGTTTACTCCTTGCTATTGCAGGAGGAACTGCCTTCAGTCTGGATTAGACCCAACTTTGCTGCCTGCCACAGCTGTAACAACTCTGAAGAAGAAATCGAGGATCAGCAAACCCAGTCTCTGCTAACAAGTTACTCCACAGCCTGAAACATGCATCTCTCCTTTTCCCTACCTGTTACATCAGCATATCATGCCTTTGCAGCATGACTGAAGATGCACAGATGACAAGCAAAAATTAAAAAGCAGATCATACGAAAATTCTCATGTTTGACCACAGCAGAAAACAACAAGTGCTTCTTGCTGAATTCAACTCCGCTCCAACTAGGAACAGCTTATCTGAAACTGCCATGAAGAAATAAAAGTACTACAGTTATCTGCTACTGATATAATCAAGACATCCTGTATGACGTAAAGCTGGGCTGCCTTCCAGAGTACCAGCACATCTAAGCATTTACAGCAATTTTTCCCTGCAGCAACCAACACAAAACAGGTTCAGGATAACATCAGAGCCAAGAATCCAACTTCCAAAAAACAGACATTGACAGTCTGCAGCGTCCTCCTCAGAGGCAGAATTACGTCCTCCATTTGCACCACAACTCTTTGATGCAACACATGCTACCTTGCTGGCTTTACACTTGTTTTACCCCACAGTTCAGCTCACATTTGCCAAACAGCTTCAGACCTCAGAGTTTTACATCATGGTCAAACTCGTTCCAAACATATCAAAGGCTACTTTCACTCTTCTTTCACCTTGTTGCTTCTCTCAGGGCCATGTGGAGCAGCTTCAGAACTCTGCTAGAGGAATAACAGAGGCTACGTTCTAAGGAGGGGGATAACGGGAACGGTTTATTACACAACCAACCATTGTAAAACTGTTCTTATTTTCTCCAGACCAGACCAAGACAGGCCTGGCTTTCTGGACTAGAAATACCTGCTCTGGGAGTGATTAAGTTCTGTTATGGAGTCATTTCTATCAATTTTCTCACCTAGATAAGCTCCAAGATCCAAATTTCCATAGGCATTTGAACACCTGCTCCCTTGAAACCCATTGAAAGTTCTAGCCCATACTCTTTTCCCCCAAAACCTGCTAACATTTGCAATGTTAACAGACCATATTTTAACCCCAATCTAAATTACAAATATTAGAATCTCTTTACAGCCTCCACAATAAGGTCCCCAGTGCCAATGTGTTCCTGCAGTTAGCGCAGGTAACCCTTACTGAGAAGAATAACCTTGTAGCATAGGGATTGAATTTCATCCACAAACAGCACAAATATCCTACAGAACTAGGATTCAAAAGGAGTTTTCATAAATGGAACACAAGTAACAGCACGTGCAAGTCTGTCTTTCCGTGTATGTTTACTACATCCTTGTATCTATTCAAAACTCTCAGAAGACCACACCTTGTGTCATGTGTTTAAGGAGTTGGTGGTAGCTATGACAGAAACGCCCAAAGCTCTAGCAGTCTGGAACGCAGCCACATCCAGAACAAGGAGCACAGAAGCATTGCCATCAAACCCCATTAGGCACAAAAACAGTGCCTGAATTCCAGCAGTCGCTGAGAATACCAGCTTTACTTCACTACTCACTGCAGCTAAATGAGGTGTACAGTTCTTGGGCTAAAAAGACAGGGACTTACTACCACATTTCTTCATGTTCATTGACTATTTGACTTGCTACATGATAATCCATTAGATGGGTCAAGTCTTTTTTTTTTCCCCAAAAAAATGTTTTTTGTTGCAATTTAACACATGGAGTGAAGCCTGGTGTTGTGGACTGTTACAATCAAATCATTTGTCTGCAGGAGGATGATCATGGCATCATCACACTATCAAACCAAGAATTCCAGACTGCTGATTCTGTTTTGTTGGCAATAGCAGCACAGGCAGCCTCAAGATCCAGGGCATAGGACATGTCCCCCAGACCTGTCCCCATGTCAGATTTAGAAGGGAATACGCTCAAGGTGAGATGCACTGTTGAAGTCTTGCCAGCAACCAAGATACCAGGACAGAGGCAGCTGCTCTGGGGATCAGTGCAGAGTTCTGTGACAAACAGCAGGACCATGGAATTCGCACACAGCAGAAGAGAGCCCAGGCCTCAGCAGCTGTATGCAACGCACAGGAACTGAGACGGGCGCAACATGTGGTCAAGGTCTACCACCTACACGCCATGTGGAGCAGCACATGCTGCTGCCTGAGATCAAGAAACACACCCCTCAATCTGAGGGTACCACTCTGTCCAAAACATTCAGACCCACAACACCTCTCCAGAGATGCATCTTGCTCCTTTCCAGATGGAAACAGACACATCCCATCTAAAAGGGGAAAGAGCCTCAGTTAGCCCGCAGCTCGGGCACAGCACAGACTTCCCACTGAGGCTAAACAGATGACCTGATAACGCTTGCAAGTATCACACTCATCCCTCAGGCAGTCCTTGCAGAAGGCATGAGATAAACATTTTTCTACCTCAAAAAAAAAAAAAATAAGGCTAAGACTCATCAAGGTATGATGACACCTACATTCACTGCACCCTTGCTCTTAAGGGACCACATTTTCCACCACCCTTCAGAGATGGGCTGATACCTGTGGCTCATCATCAGATATGCTAGCCAGGAATTACAAGCTTGATGCAAAAACGTGTCAGATTCATAGCACCCCCAAATTACATCAATGTAACAGCAAATCTAGACTCATTACACTGAAGTGCTAGGACTCTGAAATCTCTAGTGCTTGGTGCTGCACAAACCACAACATGGGGAAACATTTCAGCAAACAACTATTGCCACTTTGTTACTTCTTTGGAAACTTCTTGCACTCAGCTTGATACTACACTCAACTGGGAATGGTTCTTTTTTATTTTTAAGGGTCTACAGACACTGGATGTACTTAAATCCTATTGTGTCTTTTTTTTTTTTTTTAAAGGAGTGGTAGAAGGAAAAAAAATGGAAGCTGATTTGTGCACGCCACCTAACACAAGCAATATAAAATTGAGTATTGTGAGCCCAACCTTATCCACAGCAATCTTAAGATGACAAAAGCTCTTGCTGCTGATTGCTAAGCCTTGCCTTACCAGCATCACCTGATTCTTTAGACCTTTACTCCCTGCTTAACTTTATTACTCCACAGCACAACAGCGCTGCCATCGTTAACACAAGATTGGATTTTCATGTGTTTCATTCCAGCCTGCCTCCTTTGCTTCAAGTAACAGTCCTGCACAGGACAAGCAACACAGCTGCCAAATCACCAGGTACTGAGTAGCTAATTCAGAAAACATGAAACAGTTTGTAGGGGTAAGGCCCCAGTAAACATTCTTCCTCTGACAGGGTTTCCAAAAGTAGTATCAGTACATGTGCACAGTTATCACTTTATGCCTTTGTTTTCTTCTTTTCACCATCACCTTAAACACACTTAAATAGAAGGACACAGAGCATTGAGATTGATCACGAAAGTCTAGAAACCCATCCCTTAACAAATGCAGGTAGGCCAGATTCCCTTTTCCAAAGGCAAGAGCTAGATTTTAACAAAATAAGAAGCTTGAGCTCTGGAGTCCATATTTCCACAGAGCAGTTGAAATCCTGAACCTCTCATAGCAAACCCTATTTCCTCATTTATCATCACATTTAAGTTCTCCATGTAACAACACCCTTCCTTCTTGACACAGACACATGCAAGGTTCCCTTCCCTCCAAGGCTAAGCCTTAAAATCTCCTCTAGCACAGCATGCCTTCTCTCAGCCCTATCCCACAGCTAGAGAAGGAGAGGGGAAAAAAAAAAAAAAAAAAAAAAAAAGAACTTGTAGAAATGATGGCTTTGGAATGAAACAATATTAGTTTGAATTTAAAGAATCCAACAAGCAAAACGTGTAGGTTTATAGCCACTATGTCATTTTTTTGTCTGTAATAAAAGCATCTTACATTTGTCTTCTCCACCAAAAGAAAAAAAAAATGAAATCAGAAAACCAGAACATAAGCATCTATGAACAAATTCCTCTTTTTCTAAAGGCCTCAGCCCTGCTCAAGATTCCTACACCTACAGTCTGAAGCAGCTTTCACTGCTATTTTACTATTATGTTGATTACAGCAAACGTAACTATATTAGCAACCCCACTATTTAAAACACCACAGAGAGGACAAAAGTACCACCAATTCCCCCCCAAAGGAGAAAA
>VXAV01007752.1:1379-13608 GCA_013399715.1 Alectura lathami | reverse complement strand
CCCCCCAAACCCCCCCAAAAAGAAAAAAAAAAAAAAAAAAAAAAGAGTGCCAAGCCCCTTCCCATACTGTTACCAAAGCCCCACAGAGCAGATTGCAAACCAGCAACAGCCACAACCAAGGGAGAAAGAAAACTCAAAAACCGCAAAAGCAAAACCTCCACCATACCACATCAACCTAAATCAGCTCCTACCAGGAAAACATCTCCACTGGAGGAGTTTTTTAGGGAGAAAGCAGCCTCAGGCAGCCTGGACACGCACCAGGAGGGCTTTACCTCAGGGGGCCCCACCCAGCTCCAGAAGGTTCCACGGCTCCTCAGGGCTCTCCTCAGCGATCAGCGGAGGCACCTGTGGCAGCTCACACCTGAGGTAACTCATCCCCCTTCCTCCCCTTAAACGGCACAAATAGAGTAAAACACGTGTATTGGTCACATTTTCCTTGCAATTCTCTGTTCCAAGGCCATGGGCAAGGCCGGTAGGTAGCAGAGAGGTCAAGCTGTGCTTTTCTCTGAGGTAAAACCCTGCGCGGGTACAGCTCTACCTCAAGGGTTTGGTGTTGCCTCCCTCCTGCAGCCCTCAGCAGCGAAAGGCACGCTTTAGGCGCCTTTTCAGCGCGTTTCTTGTGTGCTGTCAGGACCTTGCGTTGTGTGGCGCGCGCCATCCCCTCCCTGCCAGGTGCCGCCCTCAGCGCACAAAATGGCGCCGAGCTCCCGGGCAGGGCCCTGCCGCAGGCCCAGCGCCATGCCTGCGCTCCCAAAGCGAGCAAATCCACCCAGCGGGGGGGAACGTATCCTTGGAGAACCGAATTTTTCCTGACATCTTCCATCCTCGTGTGAGGAAAGATGGGGGCTGGAAGGGCCGGCCACCTCTTTTTGGTGTTTTTACAGCACTTAGCATCGCGGGCAGTGGTATTTTACATCGGGGCCTCGAGGTGTCACTGTCAAGCAAAAATATTGTCTTAAGGACCAATTTCCAGAAACAATTTCAATTTCAAAACTAATTTATTTGGAAGGAAGAGAATTTGAGCCGCCTCATGTCTGGATTAACAAAGATCCAGTAACAAATCTGCAGCTTTATCTGCAGATCAATGGTGCATGTTCAAATCCTGTTTTCACAGCTGCAAATGTATTAGCCAGGCTGCAAAGGTCAGGTCTGTGAAATTTTCCGTAGGTGGCAGCATTACTGCATTTCTTACTGAAATACCGATGAGCAGCACGGTCTCTTCAGCACCAACAGAAAACTCCCTTGTGGGAAATACCTTATAGGAATTAATTACTTTTCTATAGCGCTGTCACCCAGCACAGGCAGCAATATGAACCTAGAGGATGGATTCAAAAAAAAAAAAAAACATCCAAAAGAAGGGCTGTAATCGTGTCTGAACAAGACTTAATAATGAACTGCATATTTGTACTGCTAATTTATGGCTTTAATAGGCCTGTTACAACTAATAAAACAAGCCTTTACTTTCTGAGCTTTATTAAGATTCTGTTTGGGTTATTATGAGACTCCTGTGAAAGGGCATATTTTTACCTAAAGTGTCTTCTTTGGGGTTTCTTTGCCTTCGGAACACTTTAATTCATTCTAATAAAGTTAAATTATGTGAAACATACTGTATGAAATGGCTTACAGGAAGGAAGGAATTCGGTAATTGTCACATTCCTATGTTATATATTTGTATTGGGAATCACTTTTATTTTCAGATGTTGGGGGAAGGGGAGAGATCAACTGGTGCCATGTTTGTACAGAGTTGTTTCACATGTAAATGAGTCTTGCCTGAACCAAAAAAAATCTCAGAATTCCACAGCAGTGCACCAATACTTTCAAAAACAGTGGCCCAACCACCAGTAAGTATTCTCAGAGCCAAATAATAATGTATCATCGTTTGCATTTAACTTGAGAGCAGCAGATAGATAGATATGGGGCAGATAGAGGTGGGGAGGAAGGGAAGGAGTAGATCATTTCCATCATAATCTTTCATCTGTCTGGAAGACAAACAATCACTGGCTATATTTCACTGCATGCCTAACAGGAGAGTATACTGGGTTAGAAGGTCTCTCAGGACACGGGGGAGCAAATATATGTCTTTTCTCAGATGAAAACGTGACACAGTGCGGTTATATAAAACATTTCCCACCCAGAACTGAAGAAATAGCAACAAAATAGCAGCTGAGTCATGAATCTAGCTCTGATTTAGGAGTTAAACCAGCAATTCTATTGAAGATGTCTATAAAGACGAGGAAAAAAATGATTTTTCTATGTTTCAGCTCACCTTTCCAGACATGTCATTTTCTGTAGCATAAACCTACTTGAAATACAAGAACTTCTGAAATCAACCTTTTCACAGCATTGCAAAAGATCATGGGAATCAAGACCAATATCTACAATATTTTAATGCAGTTCAACACTCATTTTGAGTTTCAGCAGAGCAAGCAGCTGTCACATGTCTGGAGGTCCATCTATCAGGCATTATATTGCTCTGAATTTTGTAGTCACTGCACAGTTGTACTGGTAAACGTTAGAAAGAGGAGTTACCTGTGTGTTAAAAACTGAGCTGCAACTTTGGAAATGCAAGCTGTCTTCTTCAAAACACTTTTAACCACAGATCTTAGCGGATCAGTCAGTAAATTAGAGGGAAGTTCAGGGGTTATGGAGCCTGCTCAGAAAATGTCCCCCAGTAACACTTTCTGACCTCTCCAAGGCCAGGACTGTTTTTTATTACCTGCACAGCTGCTCTCACCAGCCACCCTTAATCAAACCTTTCTGCTTCTAGGCACAGTATTTTTTCTTTCGCCACTAATTAGGTGAGTAAATGCAATTACAGTATCATAAAACCCTTTTTGTGACCAGCTGTACGCAGCTGGTACAGTTTAGTTTTCATTGTGAGTCTGGAATTGGCCGTGCTGGCACGCACACAGCTGTGCTATGGCTGACTGCAGATGGAGGCAGATGAAGAAAATGATGGGGGTTACTCCCCAACACAAGCACACTCTCCTGAGCTAGCTGGGTCTCAGTTTAATCAGCTTCATATGCGCATGTGATTCCGAATTCCTGCCTGCCACCTCACATCTTGTCTTCAGGGTACTGGTAAGGAAATATCCCAAAGGCTGCCTGTTATCTCACTGCTGCTGTTCCACATCTGCCTCATCTGCTTCATGTGGTTATGCTTTTGCTTCCCTCTTCTGGTGGATTTTATCCTAAAAAATACAGAGAAAATCACAGATGTATAAACAAATACCTTTAGAGAAGACTGAAGACAAGACATTGCCTGTTCTACAAGCCATGTTGGCTCATCGTTTAAAAACTACGATTTGGACAAGAAATTATCCAGTATTTATGAACTCGCACCTCAAGCTTCCTTACCAGCCTGATACAGCTGCCACCCCGTCCACACACCAAATGTCAGCGTTAGGTACATCAAGGACAAACACCCAGAGTTGCCTGGAAGAACTTGGAAGTATTCCTGCATCTAAGTATTGACTGAAATGCCACATACCTCTGTGAACCTACAGATGGGAGAGACCTGATCAAGTCCGTCCAGGATTTATTTTTAGGAGGGACTCACAACTAATTTCAACAAAGGACAGAGTGGAGAGGCTTCCACTGAGGCGTTCACCTGAAGCATTTAGAGAACTTTGGCCAGTCCCCACCAAACATCACAGCATTAAGCAGTTAACTGTAACACAAACCGGAACCTTTCTTCCTGATCCTCTCTCTTCTTCAACCATTACACCAAGATTCCCTATTTTAAAGCGGACCGACAGACTGCTGTTCCTATTTTAGTACGTTTTCCCAGCCTGTGTTAAACGTTCTCCCCAGAGCGGGGGAATCTCTTGCAGCATGACCCATTAACGCCACAAAGGGCAGCCAGCGTATGTCACTTTGATTAGGCCAGTGCTCCGGGAGGCAGGCGAAATTCAGGGAACGATGATGAATTGATTTTTGTTTTCTTAAAGCAAATTGAAAAATGCAACGAGCCCTCAATTAATTGTTCTATCTAGTCCACACGCTGAACTTAATTAACTATTTAATTAAGCAATGAATTAACGCTATTGTTAGCAAAACGTGATATGGGTCATGCCATCCAGCCGCCCTCCCCTTTCTGCCCCTCCTCCACGCATCCACTCAAGTTTTATCTCCACAACAAAACAGAAGCCTCTCTTTGTTACAGCTGCAGCACTGGCGTCATTGACCAAAGTGCTCATGTGTCCAAAAATAACCGAGCAAGTGTCCATTCTGTTTGGAGCCAGCTAGCATCATGGCCTCATGCTTGGCACATCCCTTGAAATTCTACACCTTCTCAGATGTGAATTAAGAACCAAGGTCCTGACTACTTGTATGCATTTAAAGGGACAATGACTTTATTTTCCTGCACACTGAGTATTTCTAAAGCGTTTCTGATACCCTCATACCTCAGCAACTGTTGTTCACAGAGTTATTTTCTGCGTTCTTGGCCAAATTCCACCAAGGGTATTTACTCTCTACTTTGAATTTCCCAAGCAGTTTTATCTGATATTTTCATTTTGATATCTTCTGCAACTTTTCTGACGTCACATTAAATCTCACCCAACAGACATCTCACACATAAATCCAAAGTTCAGCTCTTACATAGCAAGTAATGATTACAGTGCCATTCGTGTAGCACCAGGAGGCACAAAAGGATCCTTAATGTCAGGATCCTTAATGTCAGGAGCAGGAAGAACCCAAACACACGGTCCGAACTAAAGACACCGTAATTGTCCCTGCCTCAGAAAACAGGAAGAAAGGAGTTAGCTGGTTTGCCTTGCTCACACCATGGATGGGAAACACAACAGAGAGCAAAGCTGAGATCCTGTCAGTTCCTTGTCCGCCTTCTAATTATGAACTTACTCTTGACTTTTATAAGGAGAAGCTCCTTCTCCTTGTGCGCCCGTGTAGCTGCAGAGCTGTGAGCCAGAGCGCTGCTACCAGCACAAACATCCATGCGGTCCCAGCCTCCCTCCTGCTCAGCCAGGACTGCCTAGGACTGGTCAGAAGGACCAGAGTTTTGTTTCTGCAGGGTCCAGGTAGGAACAGGGCCAGACCTTGTTTAGTGTAGTTTGGAGACGTGGATCCTGAAGGTTTATGGTATCCAACAGCACGACGGTTCTCCGGGGGCAGTCAGATATCGCGGGACCTCCGTGATTGCTCCGTGAAGTGAGGTTCTTGGCAATTTCCTGCCTGCCCTTGGATAAAAAGTCTGTAAGGTTGTTGATCTCTTAGAGCCCCTGCAGAGTCCAGGGAAATTCCAGTTTGTGGGAGTTTGGAACCATTTCTAGTTGCTGCCCAGTCTGGACTGTAACTGAGTTTTGGAAATTAGAAGATCCTTATTTTCGAATTTTTTGGGGTAACTTTCTAGCACTGATTACTTCTATGTACTATGTAAAGAGTATCTCTAATTTGCCTTGCTGGCAGTTTCTTGTAGCTTTCTACAATTATGGCAGAGAAAACGTTGACATATGACAAACTGACTCACCCTAACCTTGCAGTTCTCTGCCTCAGAGCTGTTCAGCCTTGATTCAATGTCACCAACAGGGGGCAAATACAGGAGGCTCTGCACACAGCAGAAGCTGGAACAAGCAGTTTGTGAGCAGGGGAACTTGGACATCTGCATCTGCCACGTGGGGCTCTGGGCACAGGGGGCTGCCACACAGCTCCGCAGCCAGCGTGTGGCTTCTGATGAGGGCCTGACACAGAAGAGTCCTCCTAAAGACACACGCGGCCGTCTCTGCTCCTCACACCCCCTCACTCTCAAGGGTGCTCCCTGCACCCAAGGGAAAAAGGGTAGGAAATCTCTTTACGCTGGGGCTAACTGCAGCCACGCTGTGTGCTAAGGGCGGCAGAGCAGCGCCTGGCCATAAACCATACCAGGCAACGGCTGTTGTGGGGCGTGTGTCCGTACACCCTGGGTACACCTGCTTTGGGTGTTACAAGTGAGGAAAGCAAAGCCTGCGGGGACTCGGGCCCCCAGAGGTCCCTGGATCGCAGGGCACTGTAAGGAAGTAACCTCTAGCAAGCAGCCAAGTTGATTTCAAGCCCATGCATCATGAGCTGTTTTTAAAGTATATGATAAATGTTTTAACTGCAAGACTGCTGCTGTAAGTTCCTTCAGTGCTATCGTCCCCAGTTCGTTTCCAGTGAGAAATGGAACAGAAAGCATTTGCTCAAGGTCTCCAAGGGAATCAACAACACAGCAAGGATTAGAACTAAGGATTTCCTGTCCACTCTGCAAACCACACCTCTCTCCTGTTTACAGTGTTAACTTATTCCCTAGCAGAAAAGCCATGTGAATGGAACAATTCAGTCTGCTATTTCGGCCTCCCTTCCTTCCCTTCTCAGTTCATTCCTGGCATTGCCCTCAGGCTGTTACAAACCTGTTACCAGAAGAACTGTGTGACAAAGCAAAGCAAGTAAAGAATGGCTCAGAAGTTTCAGCTGCAAATGCTTGAATAATAACTGCTAAATGGAAGAAAGTTTGAAAACTTAAAAAGCACCCTGGAAATATTGTGCTGTTGCTAAAAGAAAAATGAAACCAAAAGGTAAATAAACTCTTACGCCAAGGGATAAGTTAATAAATGACTGAAACCAATCCTGCTAGTTACCTGCGCACGTGGCTCCAGAAATCCTAGAGCAGTGGTGTCACTACTCAGAGCCTCACTTCTGCTTAGAGTATGGCTTAAGAAACAAGAGAGATTTAAAGAGCTATCTTGAGGCTCTTTGCATTTTCTTTCCCTTTCTCTCTCTCTTTTTTTTTTTTTTTTTGTTTTAGAAGTCGCATTTAACATTTCCATCTAGAATCACAGAAACCAAAATACCAGTCGAATTTCTTACGTCTTTCTGTGATTCCAGGGCTTAGGACATCACCCCCTAAAGAGCACGAGGAGTCAGCCACGCCAGGCTGACTGAAGGACAGGACCTGACCAGCGGCTGGGATCGAGAGCAAGAACGCTGGGGTTCAGAGACTGCAAGGGCATTTCATTCCAGGTTACACATTGAGCCACCTGTTCCCACAGCCCATGGCTGTTAAGGAACATTCCTCCTGGCAAAGGCAGAGCACTGATGTGGTGAGTCCACACAGCCCGCTAGCACCACACAGAGCCAGCAATTAACTTCCCTACTGCAAAATCCTACTAAAATTACAAGCTGCTTCAAAGCACAAAAACATGCTTCCAAAGAGCCAGCTGAGCTCTTTTTAGATCAAGTGTCTTTTATATATGCTTTACTTCAGTGAGATACACAAGATAGCTACGGCACTTGAGCTAGGACATATTTATTTACACTTTTTGAAATGAACCTGTGCAGGCCTAATTATTCCCACTCATAGCGAAGGGTAATAGCTGTTAATTAACGCATAAAAGTACTTTACTTCAGCAAGGAGCTAAAGTAGAAGATATTGAACCCAGCATCACAAACAACAGGGACATCCTACAGACAGCAGTGTTCTTAACGCACTTGCTTTCGGCTTCCTGCTCTTGTTAGGCAGACTTGTTTCACAGAGGTCCCTGAGGCTACCCTCCCACCCCATTCCGGTCACCTGTCTGAGTTCACTAGCAAGGAACGCGGAGTTCCATTCCCTCAATACCACTACAACCTTTCCCCAAGGAGAAACGTTTCTGTGTATAGGCCATGAGGTCTGGAAATTAAAAAATGAAGAAGAAAACCAAAAACCCACCCAAGGCCTTTGGCATTTCTTTGTCTTGGCTCCTCCCCTTCCTGCCAAGTGCCTCATAAAGGCGGTGGTGAGCAGGGCTCCTCTCACCTGTGCATGGCTCTGTGCCTCCTGGAGATGCAGCGTGTTACCAGTTAAGTCTATGCGTGAAGTGGTGTTTCTCTTTGAAATGGCATTTTGTGGAGGTTGTTTGTTCCCTCAGTGTATTCAGGCACAGGGGATGTTAATTATCCCCCTCATGAAGGCTGATAGCAAAGGGAGCTGGCACTTTTTAAAGTAAGCTATGTGGTTGGCTTTATCTGTTTTGGGGTATCTTGATTCTGTAACAGGTCTGCAGAAACCGTGTTTCCAAGGTGAAGGATGGAGGTTCTCCTCATCAGCAGTGAAAAGTGGGGCTGAGAAGGATGGAGGCATCCCTTGCCCTTAGGCAGGGAGCAGCTCTGCTCAGACTGTTCCCAGGAGGTGGTTGTCTCCTCTGCTCCTAAAAGTGCCTGGAAGTGAATGTGCTGCAGGCTTTTTTTGGCGGTGTAGTCTAGTGTTTCATTGCTTTGACTAGAATAAAAGCACTTTCTGAGTGTCTTGCTTTGTGCTTCTGATGTTTAGTTTAGGATTGCTGTTCTCTGCTGGTCTTATTTGTGTGTTTGTTTTCTACTGCTAACAGGTTTCAGAGCTCAGAGTTATGTCCAAAGTACCTTCAGGTGGAAGACTCAAAGCTGAAGAGGTACCAGGTTAGCCCAAACTGTGTGCGTTGTTAATCTCTGCTACTCGGTTATGGGAAGGAACAAACCTAGGTCTTGTGAATGTCCTGCCCTGTAGCTGTGGTTTTCATTCCAGTAGGATTAAGCCAGTCTTCATGACAGGTCTCTTACTTTGAGGTCAGATTCAGCCTCCAATAGAGCTAACTACAACTGACCAAAAGGTAGGAGGAGACTGAAAGGTGGCAAGGATGTAACTTCTGTATGTATCCCAGTTATCCCTCTCTTGGTCTTGTTCCTTTCAACTTCAGAATACTGGGACACCTCCTACCCTCCCCAACAAGCCCTCCTAGTTAAAAAGTACTCGCTTTCCTACCCCCAGACAGGTGCTTCCTGCCTACTACACCTAAGAAGATTTTTCCTTTCCAGAAGCCGTGTTTTCCCTGTATTCTTGCCTGTAACTTTGCACTGTCCTTAAATCTCCTGCCAAAATCCAGGTGAATGAGTTCTGTACAAATTTGGCTTAAACAATCCATTAAACTAATATTTTGCAAATTGTGGTTTCAATCATTACAGCTTAGACCTGCTCTAAACAGATGAAGTTCAGAGCTGGTTTTAAACCAGTCTTGCAGATTCCTACTTCAAAGAATCCATAAAATTCTCTCCAAGTCTAATTAGTCTTTCTGTCTGCTTGCACCAGCCTGAAGTAAAGGAAAAAGCCTTTGTAATTTCTGAAAGAAAAAGCTGAGCCTTCCCCTTGTAGTAGCGGAGCTTCAATCCAATGAACTTTACACTTCAGAGGTGACACCAGCTGCTTGTTTATCAAGGCCAGCGCGCTCTCTTCATGCAGGCTCGTTCAGTGGTGGCTGGTTGGTGGCACGCGGTTGCAGGACAGTGCTGTCACGCGATTTTCTTTGGGGATTGGTTCTCCAGTATCATTTGCAAGTGCCAGTAATGCACCATCATCTTCCCTTCTAATCGTTGTTAATACTCAAACTGGTTGGTGGCTGCTTAGGAGCAGTAGTTGATGCCCCTTCTACTTTCTCCACCATATAGACGCCCAGAACTTCCAGAAACTTTGATAGCATTTTTTGCTTTCCCAAAGTAACAATCAGTGCCTTCGCTGCAGCTGCCCTAGCGAACAGGGCCCAATGTGTGCCATTGGACCACTGAAGTCCAGAACCATGGGGCAGGACTGGAAATGCTTGGGTTCAACCTTAGCTCTGGCTGAAAACCTCTGGCCGCTGGCAGTGGAGATCTTCAGGGCTTTACGGGTGGGGCCTGCCTGAAGTGAGCTCAGGTCAGGTGAAGCCTGGCTGTCAGAAGAAGCAAACGCACGCTCTGCATGCCCACAGAAGTCTTCCTGGCACAGCCCTTGGCACAGTGCAAATAATATTAAGGGTCTGCCTGCTTGAGGCTGCTGTTGAGGTAGCCTCAGGGCGGTGGGTGGGTTGGGGCTTGCGCTCGGTGCCGTTCACCCTGTGCGTCTGCCTGCAGCCCATCGCAAAGTCTGGGTCTGCCTGACCTCCTGTGAAGCGCAAACTTCCACCCGGCAGGACCAAGCCATGGCTTAGCACTGTTTTAATAATGGTGGTTAATTAAGTGGCTACATGCATGGAGACAATTGAGTGAAATTAAGAATGGGGGAACACAGGGTGAAAACTGGCCGGTATTTCCTAGGAGAGAAGTCTGTCAGGCGGTGAAGTGACAAGCAGTGGGAACCTCTCTTTGGCTGAGACACTTCAAGCCAGACAGTATGAAGAACAGAAGAGCGGGCTGCAGGGAATTAAGCTGCCCTGACGTTAACCTCCATGTGACCCGGGTGGCTCAGCTATTACTAAATTCCAGTGATAGTTTTGGTGATAATTGCTCCCTTTATTTCCAAACAGAGTTGTTGTAATTCATTACAGTCTTGTCTAACGGGTCACATTACCAGGAAACTAAAGCAGATACAAAATGAATTGGTGGCAGAGTTCTCTGGGATTAGCTGTTTGATCCGTGATTTGACATTAATACACGCATTCTTTAAACTGGTTACCAGGCACACTGCACATCTTGGTTTCAAGTTGTTCTGACTTCTACAGCTCCTGACGCGTGCTGCTGTGAAGCAGCCGCCCTGTGAGGTTCGCTGGTCCTTAACAAACACGGTCTGAGGCGTTTCTCTGTGGGTCTTTGTCCCGTGGTGTTCCCGTTTCCTGGGTATGGGCTTTCAGCCTGAGTTGAGGGGGTTTGTCTGCACAGCAAGAGTTCGTGATTCAGGCGTAACTGCAGTAACCATTCAGCGAAGCTTTGTGCTGTCGGTGGCTGTGTGTAAATTTAGCACACTGCAGTTGCTATCTCCCCAGAGCACCTGAACAAATGCCCAAACCCCGGTGAAATCAAAGGGACCTCGATATGTGCTTACCAACTTCCAGTCACAGCTGCAAAACGCTCCTGCTCATTTGTCCTAACCATTAATGCCAGTGTGAGTGCTTGCGCTGTCTGAATTAGCAAGCAAGCGAACACCCAAGCAAAGACTGTGATTCCCAAGATGTCTGACTAATTACCATGGCTGTGATTTAATGTTAATTATTTATTATACTTCATTATGTTCTATAGCTCAGTTAGTTCAAAACAAAAACCTGAAATGTTGGAATTATGAGCCTTCATTCTGGCACCATGATATTAAATCTTTTCTAAGAGGACTTGGTTCTAATTATAAGGTATGTACTAAAGCTTCATTAATTTATATTACAGAGCTAATTGCAAGTCTTTTTCAACAATGCTCCTCTACTATGAGGGCCAGATTCTACAGTAATTGTACAGACAGCGGTGGATAAATCCAAATTCATGTACAAATTTTCCTGCTGAGCAGTCCAGGGTTGAGGATGGCGCTAAGGAATCCTGGACCAAGAGGGGTGCCAGCTTTTGTTCCAAGCTGGAGCGCACTGCATGTGCCCGCAGACTTGTAGAACTGAGTGAATTTGTTCCTGAGCTCTGGGAAATGCGGACCTGGGTGTTGAGAGAAGCCCTCAGCACCGCAGCGATCCAAAAGGAGCCTGTCTTGATTGTGAATGTTCTCAAACGTCCGGTATGCTTGCTTTTAGAGTTCTGGATTGCTCTCAAAATGGACTACGCAAAACACGTGGTTCCAGAAATTCCCAAACTTCGGTGAGTTGCAGTTCTAACGAATGCCCTCTGTGCGTGGAGCCCTTCCTCCAGTGTTGCTGTATTGTTGTTTCCAAGAATCTTGCATGCGCGGGCTTTGAGGGACGTGCGGGTAGCGCTGCGTTGCCCGGAGCAGCCTGCAGCCCGGGTCAGACCTGGGATTCTGGCGCTCACTCCTGAGCGCTGGGAGCTGATGGTCTTGGTGTGTGTTCAGAGGTGTTCAGCTCCCCCAGTTCCCTGCGTTGTGCTTGACAGGGAGCTGAATGGCCTGCCGTGGAGGGGCAGCAGCCTCTCAGGTGTCTGGAGCTGGAAATGCGAAATCAGTGTACGTGACAACTTGGGGAACTCGTCTCAAGGCACGTTTGTGGCACTGCTGGGTTTGCAGGATGAGCTCATGAATCTCCAAGCGAAATCTGGACTAGCAAGCCCTGCCCTGCCTCAGAAGAAAGAAAACGTTTGCACAAACATCTGTGAAGGGAAACTGATGACTTTCACAAGATCTTAAATAGATTGCGCTGAACCAATTACCTCAGTGCTGCTCGTTAACTACAGCTCGGGCCTTCGCTGGGACCCGCTGCGTGGAGGGAGCCAGCAGGAGCCGTGCCAGGCCGGGAGGGACTCCCCTCGCGGCTCCCGCGGTGCCGGCGTGCGAGGCGGAAGGAGGCCGGGAACGGCCCGGGAGCACGCGGGGAACGGCGACGAGAGC
>VXAV01007751.1:252624-276492 GCA_013399715.1 Alectura lathami | reverse complement strand
TTTTCTCTAAAGGTTTAAAATAGGTGAGATGATGGCTTAATGTACCGTGAGTATCTACACAGGGAGCTGACAGGTAAGATCTGAGGGTGTGGACTTGAAAGTAGCAGCATGTTTTACCTCTTGATGTAAACAAGATTTTTGTTGCCTTTCATGCATCTGAAATAGTAGGTGTGGAGTGAAATAGGCGTTTTCTTAGCTGCAAAGTTGAGAAAAGAAGCAAGAGTAAACTTGACGTATCAGTGTTGCCAAGGGTTTAATTGGTTCTGAAGGCTGCCAACATATAATTAAGCCTGCCTGTCTGTGAAGGGCTGAAGGAGTTCCATAGAACTAAAAGAGCAAGTATCGTCAAACTTAAATATTTGTATCTGTTCTTATATAATCCTCATTTTGGTCAGTTCAGAAAAAAAAAACATTGAACAGTTGTCAACAGAAGTCTTCTCAGTGGCTCTCACACGAATGCTCATCCTTGTGTGAATTTCCAATGTGCATTTACCTGTTGGAACAGTTTGAAATTAAGTAGAATGTCTTTTCTCTGTTGCAGTATATGAGCAACGTGGATTCGTGGTGTAAAGCCTGTGGTGAGGTGGAACTTCCCTCAGAACTGCAAGATTTAGAAGATGCTATCCATCATCATCAAGGGATATATGAGCATATTACCTTGGCTTACTCTGAGGCATGTGTCTTGTTTGTTTGCTCAAGTTGCTGACTAGATAATATGGTGTAGTACCAAGGCTGGGTCATACTGGCATCACTTGTTGCATAGTGTTTTAGTTGAAAACTCAAATGCCAGGCTTACTTTTCCCCCTAGTTTAGTGTACTGGAGTCCGCTGCTATTATTCGTATTTCTAATTAAGTTTTAAGTCTTCCTCTTAATCTTCTCAAAGAAATTTAAAAGCAAGGTGAGACCATACATGGTACAAGCATGCAGTAGTGTTCTAGGTATGTTTAGTTTACATTTGCATATTACTACATTTTAATAGCAATAGGATATTGTCCTTAAAATACTTAAAAGGAAAGTAGCTGGATATTCTTTAGGAAAGTATTCTGCTGGTATGGATTACTCATAATGTGTTTTAAAAATCAGTCTCTGAAGCTGTCTAATAAAAAAGGCTTAACCAGTGGAGGTCATTAGACAAACCAGAAGTTATATACTTAGCTCTGCCAGCTTCAGAGGCTCTTGTAACAACCAGCATGCCAGTGTAGTCAGCATTCGTAAGATTAGCACATCCTGTGCTGTTGCTCTAATCTTGGGTCCTCAACATGAACAAGTGTTTCTGAGAATGCTTCTTATTATTTCTAGTAGTTGTAAATACAGCCTAAGATAAAATGCTTATTCTGAGGGTGGCCTAAAAAATGATGACTGAAGCATCCGTGATTTTTCTTAAGATTTTGAGTTCTCTCATGTACTTCAGCTAGCTGAACTGAGAAATCAAGTGGGTGTTGACTTCACTGTTAGCTCACAGGTATTTTCTATATTTCTTTTTGGACTTCTCTTACTTTCTTTTTCCAGAGTTGTTGGCATCACAGAATTAAATTATTTTTGGTATTAATTGGCTTACTGTTACTCTGAATCAAATAAAGCAGTTTCAGTTCCCATGAAAGTTATATGAAATTATACGTTTGATTAAGTCATGCTATAAAATGATCAGTGGACACAGGACTGCTTAGGCTGCAGCTTGTGCATTTTAAAAGGTAGCGATGTGGTGATGAAGCAATGTTTGTGATTTATACATACGTAAGAGTAAACAGCTTTGTGATGAACCAGTTCTGTGATGGGCAGCTGAAACCTAAGTGTGGTCACATTTCACTTAGCAGAAAAGGAGTGTGAGGTTAGTGCTGATGATCAGACCGTATTGTTTGTATATCAAAACTGGATTTTTTGGGTACCTGCCATCTTAGGGCCCGCATGAACTTTATTACCATTAGTCAGATGTCCAGAGTTCATGAGCCTTATGTAAAACATACGCTGATATCCCTATTCCTGCTATCATCTTTGATGATAGAAGTTGTGATCTTATTATATGTTTTAACTAACAGAGCATGTTTTATGGGAAGATTTGTCTTCTTCATTGGGAAGATCCCCTTTTTTTAAACAAGGGACAAAGATGTAGCCTGTTTGTGTCTGTGAAAGAGGCTATCTAGGGTGCATGGTCCATGAGAATGCACCAAGGAATAGAAAGGCTAGGGCTGTCTGGAGTAATGATTATACAGCTTTGAAGTTAAAACATTGTTTGTTTGAGTGTTTTTTAACAGAGATATGAATGAATTGGAGTCTGCCCTTAACCATAAATACTGTGGATTACCATCATAAATAGTGATTGTTTCCTGGTGATGCGGATTGAAAACATAGTAGATGGTAGCTTATAGGATTGCTCTCACAAACACCTTGAAAATTTATTTTGGGTTTCAGGGCTGTAGCTTAGACTTCTTTCTTCTGATTTTAGGTTGTTACCTTTCCCAGACTGGTAAAGGAATAGCTTATTCTTTAGAAACTAGAATTTGTGCAGAAATGGTAGTCATATATGTACAAGTCATGTTCCTTCTCTGGACAGAAGGTTTTATTTCCCTCTATTTAAGCATGCATTCCTTTTTAAAGGTTGATGGTGTTGTCTTTCTGTGTAAAGGTGTTGTAGAACTATCATTCATTATTATTACATATATGACCGCATTTCTGTTACAGCACAGAGCTCCTTTCATTTTGTGATAAATGAACAGTGGGGAGAGAGGAACACTGGAAATTATCACACTTTGTGATTCATTTTAGATTGTGATGTCTTGACAACACAATTTGGTTGCAAAGTAGTAGACTAATTTTAATAGAGTAAATGCTTCTAAGACTAGACTTGAGTATTGTTTTTACTGAAGATAATTACTGTATATTGCTAAAAAGTAACTTGTCTATGCTTACAAGCATAGATGACCGGTGTGCTTAAATATCTACTACCTGTGCCTTAAGTGTAGTTATATATCTCAGTGAAATCGTAGGGTAGTCATGGCCTGGGAAGGAAGCAAGCTTCACTATGTGGACTCCGGGAGGAAACACATGTGGTTACTTGTTTGTCAAGCTAATAAACTAAGATCAAGGGGCTATCACATTTTTTTTTTCTAAATTTCATGGACTCTTGATAGATAGTTGTAGAATACTATTCTGAAATATTTGAATGAGTTGTTCTAGATAATTGCTTTGGATACAGAAAGGGCAAACGATCATTGTTGTAATAGCAGCTACTATGAACTGTGCTCTTCTTCTACCTGACTTGATTTCACAGGAGCTGCTTTTCCAGGTAAGCTTCATTCTGTGTGTTCATAGGTATTACTGAAATGAAAAAGCTTAAATGAGAAATGAACTGTCTTGTAAACAATTGATTAGAAATGAACTGCCATTCAGATCTGTTGGACTACTGAACCACAATCTTTAAACGTGCCTAAAATTAGTGAAAATACTTGAAAATAGCCATTGGGGAAAAAGCTGTGACCAATTTCCTGTTTGTGACATGATGTTGGTTTAATAGATTCTGACTATTGTTCACATCCGCTCTTGTGGTTTTGGATGAATTTTCCTGTCTATTAGATGAGCAATTAGAAAAATTCTTTAGAGGTAGCTGAGCGGTACCAAATCGTAATAGGTTTCTATGCTTCATGCTAAAGTGACAGAATAGCTAACAGCAAGGAAAAGTGCTTCCAACAGCCTTGGCAAGTGTTACATATCAGTAGTGATTGGATAAGGTAGGATTATGGCTTTTTAATTAGTGTGCAAAATCTAAATATTTTCGCTGTGGTTTGAATCAGAGAAGACAATTATAAATGACTGCTGTTTCTTATCAGCAGCAGTAGCTGAATATATTTTGAAAAAGAATATATTTGCACTACACGGAAAGGTTTTAAGCAATTGAATCAGGTTTAGGTTTGTCATAACACCAGTTTGCCTTTGACTCGCCAGTAGCAATAAAAATCATAGCATCATAGAACGGTTTGAGTTGGAAGGGACCTTAAAGATCGTCTAGTTCTAAGCCCCCTGCCATGGGCTTAGACCAGGCTGCTCCCACTAGACCAGGCTGCTCAGAGCCCCATCTAGCCTGGCCTTCAACACTGCCAGGGAGGGGGCATCCACAACCTCTCCGGGCAACCTGTTCCAGTGTCTCGCCACCCTCACAGGAAAGAATTTCTTCCTCTTATCTAGCCTAAATCTCCCCTCTTCCAGTTTGTGGACATTACCCCTTTTCTTGTTGCTACATGCCCTTCTAGAGTCCCTCCCCAGCTCTCCTGTAGGCCCCCTTCAGGTACTGGAAGGCCACTGTCAGATCCCCAGCAGCCTTCTCTTTCCCAGGCTGAACAACCCCAACTCCCTCAGCCTGCCTTCATAGGGGAGGTGCTCCAGCTCTCTGATCATCTTCGTGGCTCTCCTCTGGACCCCCTCCAACAGCTCGATGTCCTTCTTGTGTTGGGGGCCCCAGAACTGGACACAGTACTCTGGGTTTCACCAGAGCAGAGCAGAGGGGCTCCCTCACCCTTCTGCTGGTCACGCTTCTCTTGATGCAGTCCAGGATGCGGTTGGCCTTCTGGGCTGCAAGCGCACATTGTCGGCTAGTGTTGAGTTTTTCGTCAACGGACAGCCCCAAATCCTTGTCCTCAGAGCTGCTCTCCAGCCGTTCTCTGCCCAACCTGTATTTGTGCTGGGGGTTGCCCCAACCTGGGTGCAGGACCTTAAACTTGTTGAACTCCATGAGGTTGGCATGGGTCCACCTCTCAAGCCTGTCCAGGTCCCTCTGGATGGCATCCCTTCCCTCTAGCATGTCAGTGGCACCACACAGCTTGGTGGTGTCCACAAACTTACTGAGGGTGCACTCGATCCCACTGTCTGTGTCACCAGCAAAGATGTCAAACAGCACTGGTCCCAGTACCGATCCCTGAAGGATGCCACTCGTAACCAGTCTGCGTTTTGACATTGAGCCATTGACTGCAGCACTCTGGGTGTGACCATCCAGCCAGTTCCTTACCCAGCGAGTGGTCCATCCATCAAACCCATGCTTTTCCAATTTAGTGACCAGGATGTCATGCGGGACAGTGTTAAACACTTGCACAAGTCCAGGTAGATGACGTTAGTTGCTCTTCCATCATCCGCTGATGCTGTACCTCCATCATAAAAGGCCACCAAGTTTGTCAGGCCTGATTTGCCCTTGGTGAAGCCATGCTGGTTGCCACCAATCGCCTCATCTTCATTTTCCGTGTGCCTTAGTAGATCCTTCAGGAGGATCTGCTCCATGATCTTGCCAGGCACAGAGGTGAGACTGACTGGCCTGTAGTTTGCCGGATCTTCCTTTTTACCGTTTTTGAAAATGGGTATGATGTTTTCCCTTTTCCAGTCAGCGGGAACTTCACCAAACTGCCATGACCTTTCAAATATGATGGACAGTGGCTTGGCAACTTCATCTGTCAGTTCCCTTAGGACCCGCACGTGGATCCCATCAGGTCCCATGGACGTGTGCACCTTCAGGTTCTTTAGAAGGTCTTGAACCTGATCTTCACTTACAGTGGGTGAATCTTCCTTCTCACAGCTCTTGCCTTTGCTTTCTGGAGCTTGGGTGGTGTGGTTAGAGCCCTTGCCTGTGAAGAATGAGGCAAAGAAGTCATTGAGCACCTCAGCTTTCTGCATATTGCTCATGACAAGGTCTCCAGTCTCCTTCCATAGAGGACCCACATCTTCCCTAGCCTTTCTCTTATCGCTGATGTACCTGTAGAAATTTTTCTTATTCCCCCATTTATGTCCTTGGCTAGACTTAATTCTGTCTGGGCTTTGGCTTTCCTAACCTGATCACTGACTGCCCAGACAACTTCTTTTTATTCCTCCCAACTAGCCTGTTCTTGTTTCCACTCCCTATAGACTTTCCTTTTATGGCCAAGTAAGTCCAGGAGCTCCTTGTTCATCTACGGAGGCCTCCTGGCGTTCTTGCCTGCCTTCCTCTTTCTTGGGATGCACAGCTCCTGGGCGTGAACGAGATGGTCCTTGAATATTGACCAGCTCTCCTGGGCCCCTCTTCCCTCCAGGGAAGTGTCCCATGACACTCTGCTAAGCAGACCCCTGAAGAGGCCAAAGTCCCTCTATCGAAGTTTAGAGCAGCGAGCTTGCTGCGCACCCTCTTTGACTCCCTAAGGATCCTGAACTCTACCGTCATTTCGCGATCACTGCAGCCAAGGCTGCCCTTTGGCTTCACATTACTCACCAGCCCCTCCTGGTTGGTGAGGACAAGGTCCAGCATAGCTCCTTTCCTTTGTGGGTTCCTCTATCACTTGAAAGAGTGGAACCTCCTTGACTACTGGTGCCCTCCTATGTTGTCCTCCCAACAGATATCAGGGTGGCTGAAGTCCCCCATGAGGACCATGGCTTGTGAATGTGAAGCTGCTCCTATGTGTCTGTAGAGGGCCTTATCCACTCAGTCATCCAGATCAGGTGGCCTGTAGCAGACCCCCACTATGAGGTCCCCTTTCCCTGCCTTCCCTTTAACCCTGACCCACAAGCACTCAAGCAGCTCCTCATCCATCCCCAGGTGGAGCTCTATGGACTTCAGCTGGTCATTGACAGAGGGCACCCCTCAACTGCTCCCCTGACTGTCTTTCCTAAAGAGTTTATAACCATCTATTCCTACGAATATCTATATCAAATCTGAAAGCTGTAAATCATGTCAGATCAAAGCGTGTCCTAAGTCCACATCTGTTGGTCTAAATGCATTCATCAGATTAATATTAACCTGTAGAAAGTAACTTCCCTGTACCCCGCCTTCACAGCAAATGAAAAGCGAGAGATGATCCTGAAAGAACAGTTCTGGCCAACTGCATAATTTTAGGTGCTTTGTTGACGAGAGAGAACTGAAGCTTGGAAGAGCATCTAAGTTAGATTTGGTTGTTCAGAAAAATCACTATTAAAGAAAAATACTCTTATGGAAAGACAGACAGTTATTTAGAAGAGTGCTGCTTCTTTAAATTGCCTTACATAGAGGAAGGGTATAAAAATGCAGTTGTGTGTGGTTTTTTGTTTTTTTTTAGTAACAGCTGCACATAATCATGACTGGAATAACACTGAAAAAATCTTCAGTACTCCTCCCCAGGTTCTTTAAAGAAATCTAAAATGGGTAGCGGAGGGAATGAAATAATAGACTATCGAGATGTTGGCAAGACTAATTCTTTGGGCTTTCTGGTGGCCAGGTGAGCCAGGATGGAAAGTCACTCCTTGACAAACTTCAGCGACCTCTGACTCCTGGAAGCTCCGATTCTCTCACTGCTTCTGCCAACTACTCAAAAGCAGTTCACCATGTTCTGGATGTCATCCATGAAGTACTACACCACCAGCGCCAGCTGGAAAATATTTGGCAGCATCGAAAGGTGCGCTTGCACCAGCGGCTTCAGCTATGCGTTTTTCAACAGGATGTTCAACAGGTGGGTTTTATTTCGTGTTGTCTAAATGCCTTTCTGTTCTGTCAGGTTGTGATTTGATGTTGGTTGCAGTGCCAGATGGGTTTTAATTGCTAGACTCCCAGTTCTTTCTTTCAACGATTGGGTAGTTCCATGGGGTTGACTAACTGATTCCAAGGTCTGTGTGTTAAGAGAGGACATTTGCTGTTATAAGTAGAAACTTTTATTTCTAAGTTAGCTCCACTTCAGTTTTTTTTTAAATTACCTTCTCTTTTTACTTGAATTCAGGTTTGATTTTTATTCTAGACAGAAGCTGTTCTCTAGGTAAAATTCTGGACTTGGCATCAGGAAAGAGAATTGTAGTGGTAACATGCAAAAAATGAACAGTGTTATTCTGTAACAAAGTTTTTGTTTTTTTGTTTCAAATCCTCAGTGATACTTGATTTTTTTTTTTTTTTTAACCTAAGCATAGCATACTAAAGAGGTAGAAAATAAATCAGATAAGTTTACTTTCTGACAAAGTCACTATTATTGAATTAATAATTATTAGCTGCCATATTGTTGTTATTATGGTGACATCCATAAAAGTTAGTAGTTAAGTATAGACATTAGTATCTCTGTAGGATTTGATTTTAACTTAAAAATGTAAAGCTGTACCAAACTCCTTCATTAATTGATTTTTAAAAAACAGAAAATGCTTGATTTAGGCTGTAGTTGACAGAAATACTCATAATTTATTCCTTAACATATGTTCTATAAAGAGTAAAGGTGGCCAATGCATGCTGATCATGTTCTTTCATTTCAGTGTGAGGGTGTTTACAGATCAAGAACTTCTGAATGTGGATTTTAGATAACCAGTCATACATTCTGTTTAAAAAAAATAAAAATAAAAATTGTTTCTTCCAAAGTAGTTATACTTTCAGTCAAATTTCAGGTACTTACCTGTTGTAAGAAGATGCTAGGTGTGGGCACTTGGGAGTGAAGTAGCCTGGTTTCCATCATTTGCAGACATTGACAAAGATATTTAAATCACGTGGGGGCAGGGGTGTGCGATCTTGTTAGTCCAAATTTCTGTAGGCAGTGCCTATCTTTTCCTGCAAATCAAAGAAAAAAAGCTTAAAAAATACTTAAGCATTAAGTGTTAAGTTAGTAAAAATTTTAATAAGTAAAAACTTTTTTTTTTTTTTTTTAAAAAGGCAAATATTCAAAAGGCAAGCTACTTTCCAAATTATCAACAATCAGCTGTGACAAAGAATGTGAAAATGTGTGAAAAATGTCAGCTGGCCGAAAACCAAAAGCAAAACAAAGCAACAAGATAACAGAGTGAACATGATAAATGGTCGGGAAAGGCATAAAGAACCAAACTGAGAACCCTGTTATGCCGTTGTATACATCCTCATCAAGTAGCTAGTCAGGAGGGTCTGGTGTTGGTACTTGCATGAACAGTCAGTGAGGGGCACTCATCAAAACTGGCAAGGCATAGTTCATAAATGAATCCCCTCTGAGCATTCTTCATAGGGAATTTTTATATGTGTTTCTCGTAAGGACAAAACTATGTCCTCTCAGCAGTAGCCTAGTCCCAAAAATGCAGATTGGGTGCTCAAGCTTGCTCCTCTAGTTTGAATTCAGTCCAGAGAGGACCTACTTAGGCAAGCTAGGCCAGGCGATCTCCTGAGGTCGTTTCCCAGCTGCATAATGCAGGTTTCAGGCCTGTGGCCTAGACTGCAGGCAGTTTATTTCCTGGGGGAAGGTGTTCATTAAATGCTACAGTGAGTCTAACTGTGGTGATCCTTCTCTTTGCTTTTGTTGTCTTTGGAGACATAAAATGTTAAATTCTCATTTTCTTGTACTTACTCATTCATGGCTCTGAGTGGAGGAGTTAGCTCTGAGACTGCTTGGTTCTTTAAAGTTGCCAAATAACCCCTTGTCAGACTCAAGTCATTGTAGAATCATGACCTGCTTCTTCAGCAAGGAGCTGGAAGTTTCTTCTCTGAGACTAGTCAGCTCTCAGAACTGATGCGTTTAACATGGAAAGACCATGGGTCTGAGAACACCAGGGTAGACAGCTTTATTTGCTTTTATGATTTCCAGAATCAAGAATGTGTATTCCAAGTCACGTGTGTGAATTGTGGGTATACCAGAAGTTTTTCGTTATGAAAAATTGGCTCAGAAGGGTAGCTCGTTATGGAGTACATGCTTACCTACTGGCTGGAGAAATTTCCTCCTTCCTGTGTCTCTGATTTCTCTACATGCTGTGCAAGGCAGATCTTGCATTAAGGTGCCAAGATTACCTCTTGACAAATTGAAGCTGAATCCTCTGATGTTAGTGAACATCTCTATCAACCACTTGAGTTTTAGTAGTAAATTTTACGTACAGAACTACCGCCCCTGGTTCAGTGAAGCAGAACATGGTTGCCATGTTCCTAAACCTCCTTCTCTTAATATCCAGCAGCTATTACTGTCAGAGACTGGATTGTCCTTTGGTTTATTCCTGTAATGGCCATTAGCCACCCACTTTGGAGGCTTCTGAAGCATTGCATGCAGAGGCATAGCTTTTTGTTCTGTTACTTTACTTTAAATTAGCTTTAGATACTGATGCCTTTTGGACACTGCCTTTTAGTTGATTACAGCGTGAATTGTGGTTCATGTTCCCTTTTGAAATTCAACTTCTCATACTCTCATTTCATGCTGTAAGACAATGATAATTGAACATCCATGCCAGATAAATTTATCAAATAGTAGCAGGGGCCTTAAAGAGAATGGCAAGCACATGCTGCTGTTTCCTTGCTTTGGTAATTTGTAGCTCCCTCAGCTTTGAAAATCCTCAGGGAACAAAAGGGGTCTTGAACAACAGAGGTTTTTTCTTTCTTGTAAGAAGAAAACAAAACAGACCTTAACCAGATCATTTAATTTATCTGATAAAGGTCAGCTCTTCAGTTGAATACTCATTGACATTATTCAGTGCATGAAATTACTTGGTTTAGAGGTACTGCTAAAATCTATATCCAAGATTGTTTTGGCATGGTTTATGTAGAGCTTCAAAGAAACTTCTGCAAATATCAGTTCTCATTTGCAAATTTCTTTCAAGTTTGTTAGCTTTTATTCAAACCTTAATAAATTCACTTAAGATTGTCTAGCATGATTTACACGCTAGTTGCTAAATCTTTTTTCATGTTGTCAGTGAAGTTAAATGTAATTTTTTCCATGTCAGAGTAAAGTAAGTGTAGCTCTCTTCTGCTGTTTGTGGTTAAATAGCACATGGTGACAAGCAACCAAGTTACATTTTAAGTAAATTTATTATGGCCCTTCAGCATGAGTTTGTGATTTCTTCTTCTCCCTTCTCCTGGCTTAGTATTATTAGTGAAATAGATCAGTTCATGTAAGTGTTTGGTGAGTCAGAGAGGAGGAGGGAACTGGCTGTAGAACACATTTTGTGCAACTCCACCTTAAAAAAAAACTTTTTCCCTCCCACCCCATTTGTTTAGTATTGGGAAGGAGTTTCTAGTAGAGCTTTCCACACGAAATCCTCTGCTGATTTCTTGGAGCAAACAGTATGCAAAGTAGCACATGATGTTGTGAAAGTAGTAGGTAAGATGTAAATTGCATCAGATCTGAAAGCTGGAATGAGAAAACCTATGAGAGTCTTAAAATGAGCAGAGTTCCGAATTTCACCTTAAATAGCAGAAACATGCAAGGAGATCTAATTTCTAGTTAATTTATATTAATGTGAAACAAGAGATATTTATTTTTAAAAATATATAAAAAAAAAATCAGGTCATTGACTATAATTAATCCAGTATGAAACATGCTAATAAAGTATAATTTTATGCTTAAGTATTGACAAAAGCTTACCAAGTGGAAACTATTTCACCTAAGGAAAGGAACTGCCTCTGACAATTGCGGTAGAAAAAAATAAAGCAGACTTTTATAGTGGCAATGTGGGGTTTTATGCTGCTGGGCCACAAAAGTTCAAAACTGAACACAAAGGTAACATTTTTGTTAGAGTGATACTGCTGCTGACATATGGTGAAAGCTTTAGGGACTGAAGAACAGCACTGATAGTTTGCAAACTGGAAGTTAGTGAAACATACAGAAGTTAATTTAGAACATCCATTTATTAGGTCTCCACTGACCTTGGATGGCGTCTTTATCTGTACTGTGTAAATGTGCTGCTTCTTCTTCCTTGATCTGCTTGCCTCAAAAGACTCTGTCCGAGTTTTTGTTGCAACAGTCATTTGTTTCAGTCTTGACTAATACAGGGTGGGTCAAAAATGCTTTCTAGATGCTCAGCATCAAAATACTACTGATTTCACTGCCTGATTCTACTGTGGTGTTTGGAGGCGGTGCTGGTGCAAAACGCTGTTTTTTTGGGAGAGAGTATTTCCGCATTTAACTACTCGGAGATTAGAATTCAAAGATTTCCACCCTTCCTCTCTGAATTTTATGTCTGGAAAGTAGCACCAAATAAAGCAGTGGAGATCAGAAAAATGTAAGTGTGCAAAGTAGCTAAAGGGAGGGGAGGGGGAAGGACAAGATAATATTGTGGGAAAAACGGGCGTGTGGAATCTGGAGAAGATCAGCTGTCTGTCATTTATTTCTGCAAACAGCATGTACAAAACATATTTTTACAGCCGTGAATGATGGTTTTGTGAAGTTGAAGCCATCTTTCCATAGTAATTACCTCTACCATACATTCTATATCAGTCTTTTAAGGATAAGCACTTCTCTAGATCGTATATTGGGCATAAGGATGGTACTGCTGAGGCTGCAGTTAGAGGTTAATTGCATCTTATTAAAGAAACTTGTTGTAGTTGATAATATTATTCACCTTTTTTGATGAAGAGTCAAGTCTCTTAAATTACTGTCTATTACTGCACTACCAGAGTGAATCCCACGTGCTTTCAGCATTAGTAGGCCAGTCCTTAGTGGGTTGGTACGATAACTCTTACCCTCTGCCAGGAGGAGGGAAAAAATGCATTGTTTAGGATACAAATGGCTGTATCTGTGTCAGCTGATGGTACTCTCCTTTGGCTGAAGTAGTGTATAAAAGTTCCCAGTGACGGGCAAGTGAAAACTCCAAATTTGACTCTGCTTTTCAATGCTGTGGAATTTCCAGATAAAGAGTGCTGCCTCAGTTCTGTTAAGAATTGAGGGAAGAAGGGTGAGCAGTGGTAAGATTTGTATTCACACTGGTGTAACTGGGTCAAGTCATGCTCTGTGTACTGGATTTCCTTCTCTTGAGAAGTTACTGAGCATTATTTGGCACAAAATTCATTCTCACTGTGCTGCTTTTAGCTTCTCATCCTGTTTTCTGGGGCAGATTTTGCTGTTGATTTCATTTGGTAGCTTATAATGGTCAGTAGTCTCCAGAGTCCTGTCTAATTCTCTCATCCAAACGTGTCCCTCTTCAGCTCTTTTTATAATGAGAAAAGCAGAGTGGTCTATTGAAACAGGTCAAAAGCATTGGTAATATAAACTTCACAGATAACTGAGGCCAGGTTTGGCTCTTCATTCTGCCTTCTCCCATCCATTGTTACCCCTGAAAGAAGCAAATGAAAATGTGTATTGACCTAAAAAAGCAATAACCGTTCTTCTGGCAATACTTACCAGGAAAAACAAGTGTGTACATGCCATGGAGATTTAGTGAAGTGCTGGTGATTGGAGATGGCAGCATTATGTAGCATCGTGGGATTATTTCTTGTTTGGAAGATGTCAGGTAGAAGATGGTTTGCAAACCAAAAAAGATTTTAACAGTCATGAAAATGAGAAAATCACACCACAATATTTCGTTTTGTGAATTACAGAAAGGCTGGATGTCTTGTATGGGAATAGTGTATAGGATTACTTGTGTATCAATTGCAGCCAGGAATGATGTTGCAGGCATAGTTCTGAAGTCCGATTGTATGGAAGCAAGAAAAATCATAATTGCACTAAATGTCTTGTTCTGAAAGCATGCAACAAGTACAGTGAGGGGGGAAACCCCACCCAATTCCTTGAATCAGGGTCAAGGACATCAGTAGCTACAGAGAGAGAAGGTATGGGGTTCTAGCCAGGTATATTTCAGAAGCAAAATACTCCATTTTGCTGGAGAAATGGGCTGGTAGGAACCTCCTGAAGTTCAACAAGAAGTGCAGTGTCCTGTACCTGGGGAGGAACAACTCCAGGCAGCAGTACGTGTTGTGGCTGCCCAGCTGGAGAGCAGATTGGTTGAAAAGGACTTGGGCATCCAAGGGGACACCAAGCTGGCCATGAACCAGCAACGTGCCCTTGCCGCGAAGGCTAATGGTATGTAGGGCTGCTTTAGGCAAAGTGCTGCCAGCAGGTGGAGGGAGGGGATCCCCTCTGCTCAGCACTGATGGTGCTACACAGGGAATACTGGGTCCAGATCTGCACTGCCAGTACAAGAGAGATATGGACATAACGGAGAGAGTCCAACTAAAGGCCATGGAAATGATGGAGGGACTGAAGCATCTCTCCTATGAGAGGCTGAGAGAACTGGAGAAGAGGAGGCTTAGAGAGGATCTCATCCATATGTACAAAAAAGGGAGAGTGCAATGAGTATGGAGCCAGACTCTTTTCAGTGGTGCCCGGTGCCAGGACAAGAGACAGTGGGCACAAACTGGCACACGGGTGGTGCCGTCTGAACGTTAGGAAGCAAATCTTTACTGTGTGGGTCACCGAGCACTGGTACAGGTTGCCCAGAGGCTGTGCATCTCCTCCATGGAGATCTTCAAAAGCTGCCAGGACATGGTCCTGGGCACCCTGCTCTGAATGTCCCTGCTTGGAGCAGGCAGGGGAGTTGGAGCAGATGGCCTCCAGAGGTCTTTGCCAACCTCAACTATTCTCAGATTCGGTGATATACTAAGAATAATGCTGGAGATAAGTGTTAAGTAAAGCATTCCACGCCTCTTCACAAATACTGTGTAAAAACAATTAGCTGACTTAGAAAGAATACTCATGGAGTTGTTTTTAATTTAGAACAGCCTTCCTGAACCTCAGAGTATCTTTCAAAAAATTAAATACCGTATGCATGCTAGTTAATGGAGGAATTAAAATACTGCGAAGATGTATTGATTTGGAGAGCAGCCAGATGTTTTTGTTCGTTCACTCATCAGAAACTTGGTATGTGTGTGGTAGTTCTTTGTGTTAACTGGCAGGAACTAATTGCTTGTACAACTTATTATTTATAAAGCTGTCAGCCCAGTCATTGTGGAAGAAGCTTTAATATCCTTAAAATGTCTTTAGTTCCTCATATTTTCAGCTGTAAAATTTACAGTACACAATTATGTTTATCTGATGTTTTGGGGAGATACTTCTCTGAAATTGGGGCAGAATTCTTCATATGCTCTGAGTGCAGACTTCATTAATCTCATTCATCACAATTATATTGTGTTTAAAAAATGTTTTTCTAATAAGTCTGTTTTCTTGACTTCACAATATGCAGTAGGAGAAACTTCTTCTCTATATGAAACTTTACTGCTATTCACCAGCATTGTTTGGGAACGTGCAAATGCTCATTAGTGTTATGTTACAGAAGAGTGTGAGCCGAAGGCGCAAACAGATTACAGAGAGGCCGTCACTAGGGGTCCAGCCACTTGAATCAGATTTGCTGTCAAATTGATAAATGTGTAGAAATTATGCTGTCCGTGGTAGGCTTCAAAATAAATGCATTTTAAATAATACAATTTAGTTAGCTTGAGCTAGTTATTGCCTTGATAGAAGTTCATATAATTGTTAATAAGAGGATGTACCTACCACCCTTTGGCAATACTGCATTTTAATCCATTAATACAGTTCCTTATATGCAGTCCATTTATAGCTCCTTAGTTTCTTGAATAGTTGTCTTTTTGTCACAGCAGTTGACTTTGTATTACAGCAAGGTATTATTCAGTGCACTCATTATTTTCTGTTTTTATTTTGCACCACAGGTGTTGGACTGGATTGAAAACCATGGAGAAGCCTTTCTTAGCAAACATACTGGAGTGGGAAAATCCCTGCATCGGGCTAGAGCATTGCAGAAACGCCATGAGGACTTTGAAGAGGTGGCACAGGTAAAATAAATAAAAATAAAAACATTCACTTGCAGGACTGCACATTTGTCATGGAAATATACGAAAACTTTCTGGTCTAGAACTGGACGGCTTGGCACAGAGAGCTCCAGTACAAAAAAAAAAAAAAAAAATCAGTTCTAAAAATGCCCTGTTTTGTTCCTGTCACAAGCTTTTATACATTTATCTTCTTCACTCCTGCTTCAGGAAGAAAAAGACAAACTTCCACAGTCTTACAGAGAGTGGAAGTCTTGAACAGCAACAGAGCTGCTATTGTTTTTTAAATGTTATTTATTTGGAAGCATGCTTTCAAAAATAATAAAAAAAGGCTTTTAAAAAGGCTCCTAAGAAACCAGATGAGCCAGCAAACGGGCTTTATGTTTTTTTCTGTAAACGCTGTTGAGTTTGTATATGCCCTTGTTTTGAATCACTGGTGCCAACGATTTTTTTTCCATAGGAAGGCACTAGTTTTTGCCCTAAGTAGAACTGATGATAGAACTTCAAAACACACTTTTCTGTAGCACTTAAAAAAACGGCAGACTGAATGAAAAAGAAATAGTAAAGAATTCAGAGACCATAACAAGAGGAAGTTGGTTTGGATAGCAACCTTGAAAAAGATGTGAGATGATCAAAACCCATGAGAAACTGAAGAGCTGAATCCTTCCCCCTAGTAACATTTGCTGTCTGTTCAAAAGTAACGATTAATAATAGTAAACATGTCTAATATTCAGCAAGAAAAGGCAGGGCTTAAGGCAGGGTAGATATGATCCTTCACTCAAAACAGAAGGTGGATTACTAGAAAATGAAGAAGTGGCATGCAGGAGCGTAGTGGTGACACCTAGCATGGTGGATGCATCAGAGGCATGTTTATAGTTGGCATGTTTAATAGCTGATGAAGCTGTTAATAAAATCATACTCTAAAGATGATCTTAGAGCCCTTCAGTGGCTGAGGAATTGAAATAGCATCAGAAAGCTTCCTTAATATTCATTTCCTATCAAATTTTGCAAAATAATAAGCTTTGCTAGTTTTATGTATTCATATGCCAGATTTTCCATATGCATACCTAATACTTCATTTTAAGTAAAATCTGTAACATTTTCCGTGTGGATGTACTTACTTTTCTGAGTCAGAGAAACAAGAATTTATTTGTGTAAGACACTTAAGAAAATCTGAATGATCTCATACTTAATACCGTGTTATTTGAGCAAAGAAGAGAATGTTTGAGTTACCAAAGGATATGAAGTGTGTAGAACTGTTAGTGGGATATAAACTGTTTAAAAAGAAATAGTCTTGTTAATTTACAACTTCTAGCTTAAATATAATGTACAACAAATACTTAGCAAAAATTTCCTAAAACTGAATGCTACTAGAGTTTAAACTGATAACTTTTGGGGATGGGTGGAATTTCTATTCTTGGCGACCCTGAAAACTAGACTGGTCAAAGAGCTTAAGTATACTATGGGGAACAATCCTCCACTGACAGAACGGTGGACAAAATGATCTCACAAGTAATCTTTTTTTTTTTTTTTTTCATCTCAAACTTTTTGAATTTATAGTGACTGCCAAGAGAGGCACACCCTCTGAATTGTTTCTCTTCGTTGCTCTAAAACTGAATATGACCAGGCTGCAAAAGATATTCCTGTTGTTGGTATTTTAAGGAAGATTGTGTTCAAGTGTAAGAAAGCAAGCAATCTGAAATCCTTGAAATCCCTTTTATTAACTTTCAGATCATTTAATTTATTCTCTGCCTACATTTCTGATTGGTCCAGGTTTTATGGTTTTGGGTTTTTGTGTGTGTGTGTTTTTTTTTTTTTTTGTTTTTTGTTTGTTTGTTTCCCATCCTCCTTCCTAAGACCACCTTCATATCCATGACATCATTTAGTCAGTGTCAGAAGACTCCAATTTTTTACTTAACAGATTTGCTTATGGACACAGATTCTCAGCTTAGGGCACTGAATGCAGATCAACAGTGTGGTTGTACTTCCCCATGCATTTTTGTACAAAATTTGAAGTTAACTTCTCCTCTTTCAACTGTGATGCCTGCTTTTCATCTTCCTACCACCACTAGTACCGCCTCTTTAAGGCTGGAAGACAGCATCTGTACTTGAACTAATTCTTAATTTACTGTACCCATGAATGGCTGTAATGCATTGGACTAAAGGTCTGTGTCTTGTGGCCATCACCAGATGCAGACCTTTACCCTCTCATTGTTCGATGTCTGGAACTGAAGGATGCATCAGAACCCTGGTTTAGTCATTTTCTTCCCTTGACGAGGCTAACTAGTTTTTGAACCCTTTTATACTTTTGGAATGTATGCCAGTTCCTGTGCCAATAAGTTATGCAATTTAATTGCTCTTTAGATGAAAAGTCCTTTTTTTTTTTTTCCCCATCATAAGTGTGTTTTCTGATGCTTAAACATGATAGCATCCACTGCATTTAATGAATAATCTGTTTTCATTTTCTCTGCCTTAGATGCTTTGTATCCCTTTGTTAAGCTCCCTCCCTCCCCTCCACAGTGCACTAAACTCTGCTCACTCCTGTTGTTGTATTTATTGTTGTTAGTACTCATTTCTGCACTGATCTCTTAAATTTAACTTTTGCCTTTTCTATGCTGCATCACTTCCTATGCTTTCTAAAAATACAGGTCTTGTTTTTGCTGAAGAATGTGCAGAGGGGGCTTCTCGATAGGCAGACTAGGAAAGCAATAGGATGAATTCTTTGGGAAAGTGATGCGCTCTCCATTGTGGGAATTCTAGCAATATTTTTGAGAAGGATGCTTATTAAAGATTTGTGTGCGGTTGGTCATGCCTTGGGGCACAGAGGGATGGACTAGAGGACTTACTGCGCTGATTGTTTTCCTCTGGCATTTGGGAATGGTTTACTATTGGAGAAATTCTGAGGAAGTGTTAATGGATTTCAAAACTCTTTGTTGAATTGTCACCATGAAGACTCCTTTGTCAGTTTAGGAAAGGGGCACAAATAGGTTCAAGGGACAACTCTGCCCGTTCTGCCTAACCTTCTAACTGGTGGCCACCCCTTGTAATGAACACTTTCAAAGTCTTCACATTTCTGATTTTAACTCCAGGCATTGTTTGAAAGTAATCATGGGGCTGGGAACAGGAGGAAGACAGTAGAGCACTTATGTTTGCTATGATTTCTATTCTGAAGGGCTGTTAGTATCTGCCAAGTAAATATATTGTATTCCAGCTCTGCTTGGAAGACCAATTTTAGCATGTGTCTGCAGCTAAAGTTTGGGAGTTGCGGCCTGCTTTGAAGCAGCGTCTAGGCTGTGTTAATTCTGAAGCACCAATAGCTCACCATCCAGTTTACTGAAGGAGAAGGTTGCTGTGCCTGGGCCTGTTATGTGCAAGGTACTCTTGGAATTCATAAACAGTGCTTCATACGCGAGATAAGGTTCCCATTAAAATGGGAAGCTTCTGCTTCAGCCATCTGTAGCTGGGTGCGGTTCTCGGCCGATGAAGTATTTGTTGTTCCAGGAGTGCCTGGAGGATCTTGGGCTTTGCCCCTGAACATGTGTGATCTGTGGCTGGGGAACGCAAAGCATAGAGCGGAGCATGTTCTGGGCCAGCCTGAGCTGGGGACATGCAGCGCTGAGTAATGCGCTCCCCGCTGGAAAGGGCGGGTTCCTGTGGGTCTCTGCAGGCTTTCCCAGGGAAACAGGAGGAGTTAACTGCAGTTAAATAGCTGAACGTTAAGGAAGGATTAAGATGCCCAGAATCACGGAGCAGCATGGACTGAATTCCTTACAGGAACGTAGTACATGAAGGTGGAACTCTCCTCAACGATAGAAGGCTGGGTCATGTAATCTGTCTTGGGCTTGTGTTACTTAATTTGCTTGAGACCCCGGGGAGAACCCTGATTTCCTACGCTGCTCAGACTGGTTGAGTTTAAGGGCCAGGTCTGGCTTTAACTTCTTTGGGTGTATGGTATTAATTAAAGATGTGACATTGTATTTGTGGCAAAGAAAAACACATTTTTGTAGGCTTAATTTATCCTGTCAGGCAGCATTTTTACCTGGCATAATTGAGTTTGGGAGAAGAAAGGTGCAGTTCATATTGTCAAGGTTTTTTCATAGTCTGCGGTACAACCTTAACAGGGGACCTAATGAGGTGACTTTAGTAAAGCTTCTATACCGTAGGCTTGAATCTTTTCTCACCAGAGTTCGACGTCCTTCTATGCTTTTGTGGTTTTGAGAACCGTTCTAAAGTTCTAACTGTTCATGAAAAACCAAGATTAGGCTTAAAAAAGAGCACACTCTAGTTATAGCAGGTGTTTGGACTCAGTCCTGTTCCGAATTGATGAGAATCGTAAAGATGCAGGATGCAAGTTCTAAGATTCAAGAGTTGTTAAAAATTTCTCTGTTTTCTCAGGACCATAGCATGCTCAGCACATCAGGTAGCAGAATTCTCACTTTGTTTTCTGCTGTGATTCTGATCAGCTTTTGTTATTCCTGTGACACTGGGGCAATATTCCACTCTAACACTCAGGCATAGCCTATTTCTAAATTCTTACCCTGTTGCTACTTCCACAAATGTTGATCCACTTGGCACGTGAATTTTGGATACCTCATTTCTGTATGGACCGAGATAAATTTTCTGTCACTTTCTACCTTTCTGCTGGATGTGGTGGTTTGTTGCTAAGTGTCTCTGTCAGCAGCAGATAGGACCTTCTCACCTCTAACAGTACACATTTGAAAAGTCTTCTGCCCATGACTGTTGTTGTTTTTTTTTTTTTGTTTTGTTTTGTTTTTTTTTCCAGTGTTCATTTTACAGCTGTTAGACATTTAGACTCTTTTTTATTTTGGTTGGGAGCATAAGATACTAATTCCAAGGAAGAATAGGCTCCCAAGTTCTGGATGAAGGAGATAATTGAATAGACATAATAAGGAGCTAAGAAATGAATTTATTAACAGTCAAATGAAGAAGTGTCTAGAAATACAATAAAATCTTCAGTAAGATTATATTTTAGCACTTAAAAAAAAATAAAGTACATTCCCAGAGCCTTTTTGTCCTTAGAGTTTCATTCATGCAGAGGCTTTTAAAACACAACAACTGAGCTTTCTTTTGATTGAAACCTGTGAAACTAACTTATTTCTCTGCAGAACACATACACCAACGCAGATAAACTTCTAGAAGCAGCGGAACAGCTTGCTCAGACGGGAGAGTGTGATCCAGAGGAAATCTATCAAGCAGCCCATCAGCTGGAGGACAGGATACAGGATTTTGTTAGGCGCGTGGAGCAACGCAAGATCCTGCTGGACATGTCTGTGTCCTTTCACACTCATGTTAAAGAGGTAAAACTGCTGCTAAGTCCTGGTCATAACTTCAGCCTTAAGACCATTATTGTCCAATGTTACATTAAAACTTCACCATATGAAGTAACCTAATTAATGTTACTGGTGACCTAATTAATGTTTATGAATATGTAAAGGGTGGGTGTCAGGAGGATGGAGCCAGGCTTTTCGCTGTGACATCCAGTGACAGGACAAGGGGCAATGGGTGCAAGCTGGAACATAGGAGGTTCCACTTAAATATGCGGAGAAATTTCTTCACAGTGAGGGTGACAGAGCACTGGAACAGGCTGCCCAGAGAGGCTGTGGAGTCTCCTTCTCTGGAGACATTCAAAACCCGCCTGGACGTGTTCCTGTGCAATCTGCTCTAGGTGTTCCTGCTTGGGCAGGGGGATTGGACTAGGTGATCTTTCGAGGTCCCTTCCAATCTCTAACATTCTGTGATCCTCTATTGTACAATGGGTTTTGGATTGTAGTTCATTGCAGACTAGGGGCTAGGGGCCAGGTTGTTGTGGGTTTTTTAGATGTGGTCCTTCATTATTTTTATTATTTTTACTTTTTTTTTTTCCCCGTAAGCAGTTTCTGCCTCCTTTGTTGTGCAGGTTTACTTGCTCGTTCAGTCATGGGGAAGGGGAAAGGGTCAGATAACAGAACTGATGCAGCTGACGGGTAGCACTGCAGAGCTGGGAGTGCTGCGCACTTAGGGTGTTTTATCCAGCAGACGAGTTGTCAGACACATGGTTAAGACTGACACAGTTCAGGAGACTGAAATGTATGGCAGCCAAATCAGTTTTCCTCATCTGATTCAGGACACAAGCTCATGGGAGAGGGTGGAATAAGCTTTAGCAAAAATAAGGACTTCAGCAAGTGTTTTTGGTTATAGGCTGTGTCTTCAAACCTCGGCAATTGTTGGTTATTTTCTGTTTAAAGCTTGTATTAAATATTTTCACTGCTCAGATCAGGTGAAAATACAAAAGGTTTGTGGATTGCTGCATGTCAGAGCGTATGTCTTTCCCCTTCACCCTATGAAGAGAAATGGTCTGCTCAGTGGGGAAGTGTTCAAAGCAGTTTCTTCAGTAAAACCTTGTGGAGGATCAGGGTGGGATTTTTTTGTATGTGAATCATCTGTTTTGCACTTCAAACAAATGCACAAGGCAGTTGGTCTTTGAAGCAAGTCAGGATTGAATTGCTTGTTAGCTCTAGACATGACGATGTAGCTCCCCCATCAGTTCTCTGTTAGATGCTTCCCGGCCAGTACTCTCTTAGGACTCTGCTTAAACAAAGCATAAGTGCTGTATCTTAAACTATTCTTCTGGGGCAACTTTTTTGCTTCGTTTTCCTGAAGCACTTAGTGCTGCTCCGTTCCTGTGAGCAGTCAGCTACTGAGACATGCTCACTTTCTGTAGATGCCTTCCTTAACCTGTTTTTCTTTGCATCAAGAAGAGGAGCTGGAATGGAATTTAAATGGACACAATTGATTGTAGTGATGAAAGACAAAGACTGTGAAAGGAGTTGCAAGGAAGAGCCCTTTAAAAAAAAAAAAAAAAAAAAAAAANTAAAAAAAAAAAAAAAAAAGAATCAGACTAGTCTGTGAGTCATTGTTGAGTAGTTTTGGGAGGCTGATCCAGATGTACTGGAATGTTGCCACTGCTCCCCTAGATAATAATGTTTTATTGAGAAAAGATACAGAGTATCTTGATTTATTTCTTTTGTAGAGTGGATAATATTGTGACCCTGTAAATGCACACAGTTGTTGCTATGGAAGCCTTTTTGCAGCCTGGGCTTTGGGGAAAGGCATTATAGATGATGTTTAAATGTTGGGGGATTTTATTTCTTTTTTTTTTTTTTTGGTCATCTATGCTCTGTATTTAACAAAGCACAGAAAATTAAAATGAGTGTTTTGTTATGTAAGCAAGACTATCATTCATTTGTTTGCACCTTCTTAAAAGTACAGAGGAGAGAGTGAGGCAGGTGGTTCCTATTTAGTAGGTTATTTCTTTGCTTAATGTGTAAAGAAGGAAAGCTCAGAGATGTCCTGTGCTTTCTATATTCTGTTCTGTTTTCAAGACTGTGTTGTTTGTTATCAAACATGCGTATGGAGTGCTGAGAAGGCATCTCAAAGCAGATGGAGAGTAAAAATGGCCTAAACCTGAAAGTCATCTGGGCGTTGTTGGCAGGAGAATTACATTTCCCTCACAGGATGTGGGAAGTTGCAGCATAAATTAGTGCATACCTGTAGGAATGTGACCTTTGTGCTGCATGATTAAGAAATTAATGTGTGGTTTAGCTGGTGAAGAGAGGAGTTGAAGCAGTGGGATGATAGGCAATTTGTTGGGCTGAAGAGAGATGTTTCAGTTAATATGGGAAAAAAAATTTTGAGTGTATGCAAAANTCAGAAAAAAAAAAAAAAAAAAAAAGTGTTTTGCTCCTCAAGTATTCAGGGTGAATTTTGTCTTGTGAGGAGTGTTGTCTCTGTGTTCTCCTGAACTAAGAAATGGGCGTGAAGAATCAAACCCCTGCTTGTGTGTGACTCTTTGGACAGAGGTACAAAACTGCAAAAAGCTGGTGATTGGCACTGTTGGCTGTTTTGAGGCTCTGAATCTGGCTCCGAAAGACATCCAGTTAAAGTAGGATGTTTTGTTGAATTTTATTCGTTTCCCAGGAAATAATTCACGCTGAATGAATGTTCCTCACCTGGATAAGAAAGTTCCAATGTTTCTTCCCCGCTGTAGCTTTGTATAACCTTGATTACTTCACACAGAATTTGCCTGCAACTTTACCCAGTTTCATTGGCAAGCATCAGCCCTACTGTGTCTGCTCAGTTTTTTCACTCTATTTACATTCGTCAAATCAATTTGTGCAGTTTCTGCTTGCTGCAAGAGTAATAGATCCATTTGACACATCCTAGAAGTAACAGACTTTTGCTATACCTTTGCCCAAAGCAGCTGTGTAGTGTGTATGCAGCAGCTTGTTACCATGTGCTTCAGAAGTGCTGGCTCTCTCCAGAAGTGCTGTAACCAGATTGTTACAAGCAGGTAGAGCTTCCGATATCTTAGAAACATCATAAAACAGTGCAGAAGTTGTCGGCCTCATCGTGAAGC
>VXAV01007751.1:232424-252618 GCA_013399715.1 Alectura lathami | reverse complement strand
TGATTACATACTGCTATGTTATTTTTACCTTTAATTTTTTTTTTTAATTTGTGAATATTGTTTTTCCTTTGTTCCCATTCAAATAGTGAGGAGCTTCAGTCTAAGCCAAACTCTTCAGGAAGTGAAGTGCCGTCATTGAGGTATCCTCCTGTGAGCGTTACAGGTGTGGGGGACCATAAATATTCCTGTCAGAATCATTGTGTTGAAAGGATAAAATGCAACTGATCACCCAAAGCTGATGGCTGTTGCAAAACAGTGAATCTCTTATGGCTTTTGCATCTTTGGCACTTCATAATATGGAGGAGGACAAGGTCAAATGAGATGTTGTGCAAAAAAATTCACACAGGTGAAAAATGCATTTCCCTAAATAAATGCTCATCATAAAAGCTTGTGTGCAAAAGCTCAGTATTCTGTGTTGTGAAGTCTGCCACCAGGCAGAGCTGAACACAACTTTGGTGTGAATTCAAATTCGTACATTCTCTCTCGCTCTCTCTCAGCTCCCTCAGCATTTATGAGTGAGAAGGCTGAAGTCATGGCCAAACCAGGTGTTTGTAGTAGTGCCAAAGTAGAGCAACAGAGATTTTCCTAACTGGAGTGAAGTGTGGGAATACAGATCAGGGCTGAATGCTCATGGAAGAGAGTGATCTCTTAAGAGCCTGTTGGCTTTTTGCATATAACCTGTGTGTGTATTCTGACTAGCTGATTATAAAATAGCTGGGAGCACTTTTTATGTATACACAATATGTTTAAGGGTGTTACCAGAAGACATCTCTTTTCTTTTTTTCCTCTTACTCAAACTAAACTTTACACTAGAATGTACTGAGGCTGAAACAAAGTCAAGGGAAGTGAAATTGGCAGAGATTTCGAACACAGAAACCCACAGTTCCTGAACAAAACTAATGAAACAGAATTCTGTGCAAAAGCTGCTGTAGAAAGGTGCCAGTGCATGGGAATGGTGAGGAGGTAACGTGTCTGTGCCACTCACATCTAGCTGTGGAGTGTATTTGATTCAGAAAATCTTGTTGATACGGTCTTGCTTTGCCTCGTGACTCTGTGCCCTCATAGCACTACCCAGTATGGAAGGATGCCTGTGCACAGCTTTTTCATTTATTTCATCCCAGGGTGAACCTTGAGGTGACAGACATGCTGTCCTGGTTGCCTGCTACTCCTGAGTATTTGATTCTGCTGTGCTGATGATCTGTAGCTTGAATTTGGATGTCATAATAAAGCTGCTGTCTTCTGTGCCAAGAACTGGAGCGTGCCCTTCCCAGGCAGCAGACCGGCTGCTCTCACAATATATACGAAAAGTCTGTGACTGCACTGTATCGATGCGCCAGTGTTCTTGAGTCTGAAGGTTGGGGAGGAAATGTTTCTTTCTTTAGAGAAGCATTCAGCAGCAGTACATTGAAGTGTGTTGTGTTTTCCTGGCTTGGTAGGACTGCAATCCAGCTACCCAGCACAGATTTCCTCTCTTCAGTTTTTTAACACCACTAGCCACTTGGGCTTGGAAAAAATCCACCAAGTTTAAGAGTTGCAGTCCAGGTGTTTCTAAAATAGGACTAAATGCCTTAGAAATGTGAAGCAGAAATAGACCTCTAAAGCTATGGTGTGGGCTTTGTTTGTTGCTCAGTTAAGGAACGGGACAACTGGTGACAGGATACTATTAGTTAATGTAAGTTTAGGAAGATGTAAGAAACTGGTGTTGCTTCAAGTATGAACTTAGTCTGAATAGGAAATTGATTGTAATTCTAGAACAGATTGGGATATTTGAAGCTTTCAAATATAATTAAGTCTAATATTCAAAAAATGCACATGCATTTAGTATTGTAAATGTCAGTGAAAGGTCACGGAAGACCAACTCCTGAGGCTTTAACATCTCAATTTCTTTGGTCTTAAAAAGATGCAATTTCTGTGCACTGCATGTCCTGAAAGCCAAAGCTTGCATGCAGATGTCAGACTCCTTCTGCACCCAGACATGCATGCTAGGGGATACTACAGCAACATTTGGCTCTGTGCAGGTGACAGCTCCTTAAAGAACTGTGCCTGTGGTGATACACAGATTGCAACCCTGTGCTGGGGCGCAGGGGCAAAAAGAGGAATTGACAGTTTCCAAATGCAGAAACCGTGTGCCTTACTTTGTGTTAGCCTGCTGAAAGGCTGACTGCATATCCAAAAGCTATTATAAAATGGAAAATAAAATTATGTGAAAATAATGAAAGTGACAGATACATTAAAAAAAAAAAAAAAAACAACCAAAAAACCTCTCTGAACTTGTGAAGGTGAAAAATTACTCACAAGTAATTTTTTCTCTGATTATATTCAGCAAAATACTGTATGGTCTTGTTTAGCTGCAGTCCTTCAGGAGATTGCAGGGATGGGATTTAAAGAGATGGAGGCCCGTGATGGAAACACTGAAACTTCCAGGATGTTGCAGACAATTAAAGTAATACCATCTCAGTGACTAATGGCATGCTCCCAGCAACTTAGGAAAGAGGTAGCACAGGATGCAGGCTCATTCAAGCAGATGTTTCTTAGTCTATGCTATATTTAGATCAAGAAAAAAAAATGTGTTGGGTGAAACATTTGCTTGTCAGGGATTCAGAATTTGATTTCCCTCTCTGATCTTAATTTTGATAAGATGTGAAGAGCAGATGAAGAGAGCAGAAGAGCCTCATTTGTGGCTGGATTTAGTCATTTATGTAGTTTTCTCTCTGTACATTAAGGCTGTTTTGCCATTGGATAAAGTTCTTACTAAGGTCATAGGGCTTGGTTTGGGGATCTTTGTGCTTTTCTTTTACAGTGAATAGACAAACATGACCAGAGGTTGCTCAAAAATTCACACTGGGAGAAAGTTAGGGGTTTTTTAATGAGGGCTTTTTTTTTTTTTTTTTTCCCCATTGAATTCTTGTTGCTTTTGTTATTGGATGGAATAATGCATTGCCTCTGAAAATCACTGCAGTATAAAAGCTGTAGTTCTGCACTGCTAAGCGTGTATAGGTAAGCTCTGGTCCCTGTTCTTCCCCCGCAGTAAACTATTTGTTTTACTGTTGTTTACTGTTTGGCTTTACTGTCTTCATCCTTGTTTTTGTACCTGAGAACAAGGTAATTTATGTAGTTTGCAGTATACCCATTGCTCTTTCTGGTTATAAAGCTGTATAGAAGCCATCACACTATTGCCACCCGTTGCGAAGTAAATTCCTCTCAATAAATGGCATGCATTTATATCCAGCTTTGGTAACCTGACAGTTCAGTTCATCTGTGGTGGCTTTATTCTAATTTTTGCATATAGACTGCATCAGATCGAGATTATTTTGAGGGGAAGCTATTGGTCAGAAACTTGCTTAGTGGAAAAGTGTTAAAAGCTTACCTGGTAATGTATTAGAAAGAATAACTTTTGCTATAAAAGTGCTGTTCAGTCACTTCAGAAATGGCTTAAATTGTTCCACTTTCAGCAGTGTATGAATCACAGCTAGACAAGTAATGCATGCTAATCATTATCACACTCTCTCTGCACATTTGTAAAATGCCTTTCCTGGCCAAGCAGCGGGTGATCCGGCTAATTAACTGGGCAAATGCCGTGTGCTTCTGAGCTCCTTGGCTCCGTGGGGTCAGGATACCATGCTTACAGTCATGCTGTGCTGCTTCTGCACTAAGAAACTGGTTCTCTGCTCCTGGCAACCAGGCACCAAGCCAGCCAACATGACGTGCGTAGTGCTAGCACCCATGTCCTTCTGCTGCAGGTAGGCGGTGGTGCTTTGGACGGGCTATGTAGCATGAAAAGTCTGCTTGTTCTCTGCTGGCTTGGTCTCCAGTACCCAGGGTGAGCTCTAAGGGAAATACTGGGCTCGGTACATCACCAGTCCAATGCTTACAGGCTTCATTGACCCTGCCAGGTCTTCTCCCTTCAGTCACAAAAGTGACTGAGGCGTGTGTGAAGAATTGGAATCACAGAGGTGAGGTGCTCCTTGTACAGATATCACCCAAGGCTCAGCTGCAAAAGATGTAGTGGGAGAATTTGAAGTGGTTCTTAAACCTGCCTTGAGCTGCAGCGCAGGTACTTGTAAGGGAGCCAAGGGGCCCTCTGGATATAGTCCAGGAAACCCAAGATGACTTCAATTCCAATTCATCTGTGATCCATGTCTCTGAAAATTGGGCCTTTTACAGACAGCGCAGTAAGCATGGGGTAAAGCTCTTCCAGTGAGCACCCAAATGTGTTGGATCTATAGTCAACAGCAAGTGTTACGCTCGGTCAAGTGTTTATTTGCACAGTTGCAAGTGGCAATAGCTGTGTGCACACAGCAGCTCACTTGGAAGATCTTTAGCACAGCGTCCTGTTTCTATGGCTCAGACATAGTTTATAAACTGAGAGAGGAATAAAAACATGTCTGTGGCCTCTGTAATCTGAGTACAGTTTGCAAGTTGTACGGTCAGGGTTCTTGCTCTTATGTTTCGTTTGTCTTGAGGCGGAATTTGAATTTCTAAGTATACATTTGACAATGCTTTTTTGTTTTTCTTTTGGATGTTGTGTTGAGCTTTGCTGGAATGAACGTTGACTAGTGCTTTTGACACGCTTGCTAAGTTCCATTTAATAAGTTCCTTATAATAAGAGGGACTGCTGTGCCTTCAGCTTGTGGTGTTTATGGCTACAGAGTTGCATTCAAATGTGTGACAGGCGTCTCTGAAGCATAGAGTAGTCAGAAGATCAGAGTGTGTATGAATAGGGAGTTCTGGGGGGTTTTGGGGGGTTGGGGTGTTTCTTTTTAGTAAATCTGTAGGGAGGGGTTTGGTTAAGTATCATTAGGTTTTCTTGATATGTGAAAATGTAGCCCAGAGCTTGGTTCACTAAAAACCTAACTCAAGAGGCATGTAAGGCTTTAAGTTATAAAAAACAAAACCCACCAAAACCACAACTACCAACAAAACCCTAGTATTTGATTTTGAAAAAGAGTTATAATTGAACTTTTTAATCAAAACTTAGCGTTCTTCATTGAATTTCCTGTTTTGTTGTAACTCCATTGGTAGTGAAGAAACCTTTATGATTGGAACATTACAGAGACAACAGCATGAAATGAGTGTTTCTGTAGAAAATGTTTAAATTAAATTTAAATAAAAAAGAAATAAAACATTTGTTTTACTGTCTTGGAAGTTAAGCCATTTTGATTGCTTACTGACTGCATTTTAACTGTTAATCTCTTAATTAGTTTCAAGGTTAATGAAGCCTATTTATATTTCTAAAACGTTTAAAGACAAGTTAAAATGTGGACAAAAGTTCTTAACACTGCCAATCAGAACAGAATTCTTCTTTCAGAATAAAAAGCAGACTGATCCTTGTTCTTGGAAATCAGAGTTTGAGACGTGATGATAAAACAGAGAGGAGGGACCTGATTTGGCTGCTTCCTGTGAGAATAGCTGTCCCATTGTGCTGTGGGCGCACACAGGAGTGTTGCAGGGGACAGGCATGCTCTCTCTCTGCAAGCAGTGTTTTTGTCACTTGCACAATAGATCTCTGATGATTTGTTGGAAAATAATTTCCACACAGAGCTTAGGATGCAACAACTCACTTCATAAAACTGTGGAAAGAACACAGTAGGATACAAGTGACTGGTAATGATTCCTAGCTAGCCTATACCTAGGGATTTTTCCATAACTGCAACGTGTGGGCAATTCTGGACAGGGATACATGTGTGTGTTAAGAAGGGAAAACAAAGCACAAAAAGTTGGTGTAATTACTTGCAATGATTTTAGTTGTAATCCTGTGAAATTGAAAACAGCAGGGTAAGCACCACAGCTGTAGAGATCATGATTGAAAAATAACTGCGTGTCAGATATCTCTCCGTGTATTGTTTTGTGAAATGCCTTTTTCCTTTTTTTGAAGGCCACTGAAAAGTGTCATGTTATCTGTGTGCATGTGTCAGCCTGGCAGTGTAAATTTGATGGTGGCTACAATACATCTCTCTCCCTTCCTTCCTTCCTTCCTTCCTTCTCTCTCTCAGGGAGTGTTACCATAGCATTTCCCTCCTGGTGACTCTCTCGCAGAGCTGCAGATGGGATTCTCGCTATGAACTCTCTGCTGCTCAGTCGGATACACTCAGTACTGTAGAAGGAAAATGGGAAAGAAAGGGTGACTTAGCAACACGGACGAAGCTCTGCTGGTATTTCCAAGACATGAAAACCTTATTTGAAACAAAGGCTCATTTTTTTCAAACTGAAGATGGGATTTTTCTGTGAAGAGAAACAAATCCTGTTTCCTCCCCTCCATTTTCTCCTGTCCAAGCAGATTGATTTGGAACAGTGACTGCCTGATCCTGGTGCTTATGTTTCTTTTTTTCCTGCTTTAGCTGTGGACATGGCTTGAAGAGTTGCAGAAAGAACTGCTTGATGATGTCTATGCAGAATCTGTGGAGGCTGTCCAAGACCTGATTAAACGTTTTGGTCAACAACAACAAACCACTCTGCAGGTTACAGTCAATGTCATCAAAGAAGGTGAAGATCTCATACAGCAACTAAGGTAAAGCAAGTTTTTATTTAAATCTCCTTTGGCATACATCTGATATTCTGTGAGGCTCTTTCTATTTTGAGGGCAGAGATAATGACTACAAGCTATGACCTATAAATAAAATTTGTAAATATTAAGATTACAGTTATGTTTCATTGTCTGCTGATGGTCTCTAGCTCTCTGTTTACAGGAAGCTCAGCTTATAAACACTGCCTTCTTAAGGAGGAGATTTTATTTACATAAGCTACCTTTGTAATAGGAGCAGTTCTATACCTTTGTAGTCTTACATGCAGGGCTCCGCGATGTTTTGAGTTCTGAGCAGCAGACTTTTCATAAAGAGACATTTGAAATTGTTTTGCAGTCTGATATGTAACATCTTTATAGTGACAACCATCAATTTTCAGTCCATTTCATTCAGTAATAATCTCAATAAATTTAGGGCAATCTGCACTGGTACATGTCCCATTTGCTGCAGGACTTGAGATTATTATATCCGAATTTGTAGGGTGTTTTTTATACTGCAGTAAAATATTTATTTGGTAACACTTTTTTAATATATTATTTTGATTTTTCACTTCCAGGAAGATCCAGTGAAGTAAATAGTTATCATATGGCACTTCCTTTCACAAAAAAGGGGTTTCGCTCTGGTTTAAATTTTACTCTTCCTATAAATAGAATGTCCTTAAATGTTGAATTAGTCAACAAATGAAAGTAATCTTATTTTCTAATGCATTTTCAAGTGCTAAAACATAATTTGGACTTTTATTATCAAAATGTAATATGACAGGCAAGTCTTTACATGAAAGTTATTAACCTTTTCTAAAAAAGTCCTGTGTTTCATGGTCACATATAGCATCCAAATTGTGTGGTTTCCTTTTTTCAATAGCAGTCTTCCTTCCCTTCTCTGCTTTGAACAGGGATTCGGCCATTTCTAGTAACAAGACCCCCCACAACAGCTCGATCAACCACATAGAGACAGTGCTGCAGCAGCTGGATGAGGCCCAATCTCAGATGGAGGAGCTGTTTCAAGAACGCAAGATCAAGCTTGAGCTGTTTCTGCAGCTCCGCATATTTGAAAGAGATGCAATAGATGTGAGTGTCTGCTTTCGGTGTTGCGCAGCGCTTCTCCTCTCGTTGTGGAGGAACGTTTTTGCTGAGGTGGTTGCGTGTGGCTCACGCCTTGGCATGTGGCTCGGGTGACTGATAGATTTATTTCTTACCTGAACGATGACTTTCATCTTGTATGTGAAAGTCTCAGAAGAGAGCAGAGCTGGGGCTCTTTGATATTAATTCCCAGTCTGATTGCCTCCCAGTGTGCATTTAAGCAACTGTCATGTGTCCTGTCATGTAAAATCATAATGTGCCATTTGCTTCAGCTGGCAAATGCAGTTTGAATTTCAAGGTGCATTAATATGGCTAGTATGACTGCACTTAGTATGACTTATAAGACTTGCAAGATGGTTTACTGCAAAACCTCTGAACTGTTGCTTTGTGCTAATAACACCCTTCATTCTTTTCCAAATCAGCAGCCTTTTTTCCGTTGGCAAGTGTAAGTGGTGTTTAGAATTCTGTTTTAACCTTTGAGGATGTTGTATGGAATCCTCCTCCCTCCCTCCTTCCTTCCCTCAAATAAGACCCTTTTCCATCTCTGAAAACAACGAAACAGGTGCCACACCCCTTCCAAACTTCAGGCAGTTTTTAGGTTGTACAGGTTTTGAAGGAGGGTAGCAGCTGTATCAGTCCGAAGGGTTCTGTTTGTGTGCAGGGATGTGCGTGCAAACAAACATCAAGCTCCACAGGGAGCTTACATTAATAGAATTACATTATAAAGTTTAAACTAAGTTAGTCATAAAACTTCTATAAAACCAGGAACACTGTGCGCAGTGACTAAAACTGAGTTGGTGCTTCAAAAGGTTGGTGGTTATCCATTGGTACATGGTCATGTTTGGCTATGCAATGGCTTACCTTGAGACTCTGGAAAAAGGAGTTACAGTGTTACAGGAGTTACAAGCTTTACTCCTTCCCTTGTACATGAAAAAAAGCTTGGGTTGGGTAGGGGTGTTATAATGCTAAAGAGACAACCATCAGAAGTGATCACTTCTAAGTTTTTTTTTTCTTAAAATCAAGATTAGATACCATTACTGGATTCTGCTTTAGTTAAGCATATTGTCAGGTGCAGGGCAGGCATAGGCAGACACAGTTCCTTGATTTGTGCCCAGAGAGGAAGTGAAACTGTACACTCCACAGTAATAATAACTCCAGTGTAAGGGAAGACCAAGAAACTTCTCTATTTTGGTATTCACATTGAGGAGGTGAAACTAGTCTGCAGGGACTTTGCTCCTTAGATTATGTGGGAGTAGCTGTCTTGAGTATGTAAGGGAAGGGCTTGGCAGAACTGTGATTGTGATGATTAATTGCATGACTGATGTGTGTGGAGGAACGTGAAAGGTATCCCCTGTTACAGGATTATTGGCAGTTTTACAGTCAGTGCAGAAGTGGTCTTCAGTGCCCAGTGGGGTCTGCATGATGTTCTCAGAATGCTTGTATTGAGGAAATGGCAGCTGAAAGGTGCAAGGCATCCTACGAAAATTAAAGAAAGAACTATGTTCGAGGTTTCAGTGAAGCTGATGATTAAGGTGATTGCTCTCTGCTGTAGGCTGCCTAAACCAGAATTGCATAATACCAGAAAGATAGTTGCAGAAGCCTTGATTTGCAGATGCGTTCTAGTCCTTCAGTGCAAGACAGCATCATGTAGATAGTAGTACCTCTGTCTGTGTTGTTTGGTGATGTCCATGTGATTTTACAGTAAAAAACTGCGTGTCCTAACTTCACACATCTTGCTTTTTCTAAACCTGACACTTGGGATGCTTTAAATTTTGGCCTACATAGCGTAAAGCTGAGCACCAGTTAACTGTGTTGAAAGAGTTGCTGTGTTTTCTTTATATGGCTTGGAAACAAAAAATCTCACTCACTGAGGATTGCCAAGAAGCCCTACCAGGAAGAAACTGGGCTGCGATAACCCAGGCTGCAGAGCGTCTTCACCAAAATGTTGATTGCTTTGCCGTCTCTGCTTCCTCAGCAAAGCGTGCTTCTCTTTTCCCTCTCCCTGAAGGCAGACATCTGTTTGGAAACTTCCGGGAAGAAAATGCAGGGACTAGTTCCAGGTCAGTTGTGTGAAAGCAGAAGCTCAGCTGATAGTGAGGAGGAGCCAGACACCACCTAGGAGCTCACAGACCTTGTTTTGACCTCCTCCTTTGCCCAGTCAACTAAGAATTGGCGATAGAGGCAGCTCATTCAGGGGAGCATCCTTGAGGACAGTTTTTCTGGAAGGCGAGTAGTGTTTCTAGCTTGTAGTAGTGCGTGCAAGATAACATAAGCTAAAATGGAACAAAGGGCTCCCTTAGGCACGACAGGTTCATACTGTGCAGCTGTGCTCCTGGGGACAGCGGTGAGATTTGCCGCCAGGGTTAGTCATCCTTTTTTTGTCCCTTTTCTTTCCTTCACTAGTGAAAAACTTTCTTTAGTTGTTGTTATTTATCCTGTAACTTTTCAGGTTTTCCTGCTCTTCTGATAGAGCAGCAGTACCTCTGTTTTCCCCTTTGCTCTTGGCATATGGACTTAACCTTCTCTGTCCTTGCCGTTGGCCAGGACTTTACATCTGTAAACTAAAGGCAAGAAGGAGCAAAACAACCTACACAAGGAGTCCTGTGTTAGAGTGAACATGTACTTGTAGGAGTAAGGAGGCTGTATATGGACCTGGTCAGCAGCAAAGTAACACTGGTGGTGATGAATGCAGCCTAAAACATGTGTGTTTTGGGATGTGTGAATTCTCATGTGTGCATTTTTCACTTGTCCATGACTGAAATACCTCTAAGCGTATGTAAGGTTCCACACAAAGCATACTGCACACTTTTCAACCCACAGCTTTATCTCTGCTCTATTTTTGGGCCGTACTTACAAGATGCCTGTGAAGTCATCCAGCTGAAAAGGCAAGGATGCAAAGCGCTGGATCACAGAGACCAAACTCTTCTCCCTTTCCCAGTCTCTTTTTCTTTCTCCCAGTACATACTGTTTTCCATGTCTTGGTTAGCATTCATTTGCTGCAAGGAATGCTGGTTAGACCCTTCTGAGAAGAGACCTGGAGTTCTTTCTATCTTTACTATTCAGTAGGAAAGAGTCTGCATCTCTTCCATGTCACACCCTGCCTTATTTCCTGTCAGTGCTCCCTAGGTTCTAACAAATACAAAGGTATGTCATGCAGCTCAGACTCTGCACTAGGAACGTCTTGAACAAATGCTATGGTAAGTAGTTGCCATGTTTTTTTTCTTGGTCCGTTTCCTGGGAGCAGTATTAACTTGTGATTGTTACTCTAGTTGTCTACTAGTCATTTGTCTTTGTTCTGTTTAATTAATGCTAACTGACTTGACAAAACTTGAAAAACAAAATAGGAGCCTGCTCTGAAAGTGTCACTTGTAAAGCAGAACTTCCAGGAGAAGCCCTGAAGAATGGAGGCAGACAGGGCTTAACATGTTGGTTTTGTTCTTAATTTTGCCCTCAGTACATTTCAGACTTGCACGGTGGGTTCATAATGGCTGAAACAGATCATCTTGAGCCACCCAGTTACTGCTGAAAGAATGTAAGAACTGCTGCCATTGTTAGGAACCCCGGCTGTGATGTGCACTATGACTTCTTATCTTTTGAATGAACGTGGGACCATGCTGGCATTATTTATTTGAGTTGTGGGTTTCCTGGCCCCTTAAAGGGCACAGGGGATGTCGTGCTGTTGTACAGACTACTTTAAACAAAATGCGGGCCATGATCTTAACCTCATAAAATAATATGGGGACAAGGTATCATTCTTGCTGTTGTTCTTTGTTGTTGTTGTTCTTTGGAGGCAGTATCACAGAAACCTCTTAGCTGAGGTGACACAGTACTGACCTCTTAAAACTACCTGTCATTCGTGTCAGGGGAATCCTAGGATAGTCTGAGAGGACCTAGTGACTGCAGTCTATTTAAAGTAAACATTTCATTAACACAGAAAACTGAAGCTTAACCACAGCAGTCTCCTGTTGTAAGTTTGCCATGTTGATTGCTTTATTTTCACTCAACTTGTTAGTAAGATGGGTAAGTTGTTGGACTGTCTTCTGAGGGGCAGTGGATTGGGTTTGTTTTTAAAACAGTGACACACATGAGCTCCATTAAATCAAATCCATTTTTCAATTATGCTGACTTCCAGTCGGCAAAAGATTATGTTCTGAAAGACAGTGGAGTTTTGCAGCCTTCTTTAACACCCAGAGTTCTCAGTTTTGCCAAGTCTAACTACAATAATTTATTGTTAACTGACCTAGCTGAAAACAAGATGGTAAATCTGAGTTCTGAGATCTTTCATAATGCAGCGGATGGCTTGAGGAGGCAAATTTTAGAGGTTTTCCACTGCTTTTAGTAAAGAATGAACATGGTGTTACCTAAACCGAAAGCTACTGGAAAGTGTGCTCGTGTTGATGATCTTCGTAGTGACTCCAGTGAAGAGTAACACCACCATCACGAGCAAGCTTGTTATGAAGTTTGAAGTATTCTGCTGTGTAACAGGACTTAAAAGCTGTGTCACGGTCATTGAGCCTGATAGTGTTAGAAGAAAATAGAAAGTTAATCCCGTTTTACAGACAAGAAAACTATGGCAACACATTTTCACAAGAAAAATAAGAAAAAAATCTTGCTCCTCTCTTCTATTTCAAAGGATAATTTGCTTAGTTTCTCATTGCACAGCAATGTAAATTTCCAAAAAGTGTATTCTGGCATGGATGTGCTAAAAGGGAGTTTGGAACTCCTGAAGATTAGCTGGGAGAGGTACAGGCCTGGGTGCATGAGAGCAGAAAAGGGGGTTAGCTGGAAGTAAGCAGTTTCTCAGGCTGGACTGACAGGAAGCCTTGACGTTTGTGAAACACTTGAAGTCAGTTAAAAGGAGATGAAGATCAGAGAGAGGTGATGAGACAGGTTGGACGTGGACCAAGTAAAAGGGAAACAAATGAGAGTTGTGTAGGACTTTGTGAGAGGGGAAGCCTGTGTGTGTGTTTGCAGGGGAAGCCACATAATGTAGATGGCATGTGTGTGTGATGTTTGAAGTACACAAAGGAGAGATGAAAGAAGCTGTAAGTAGTAGCTGAAGGCTGTGTCCTTTGTATCTTCCTTCATCCATTGTCCATCGTTTTTTGTGTTTTCACTGTTAGCCCTGAAATGTGAGCTTCTGCTTGTTTCCGCTTGGGTAGAGCTGCCTGACCAGCATTAGTGTTTGTAAATAGCTTCCTCATTGTTGGGTGTCTCCGTCAGGGCACAGTAGAACTTGAATGCTGAGTGAATCAAGTGAAATTTTTGCAGAACACCTTTAAAATATGAGCTGACTTCACTGATGCCACAATTCTAAAACAATGGCTTGACATGTCTGTTTTCTATGATGCCAGGTGAACAGAACAGAAACAAACCACCAAGGAAGATTGTAGCTGGCTACAGAAACTTTGTACAGAGAAATTGCCTTTACATTCTTCTTAATTCTGTCTTACTCTACAAGGTTTCTTTTTCTGGAATTTCTGTTGTAGGTGAACTGTCTCAGTAACTTCACAGCTCTGATGAACCACTTGGAAACTGTGGCGACATACACCTGCTTACAACAAATGATCTTTGGTTAAATATTTATGCAGACAGTTTTGCTGCTAGTGCTCCTTTGGCTAGATTCTCTTTGCTGTGTCTTGCTATATGAATTTCCCCCTCCCCATCATTTAACACTGTTTGTGTGGGTTTGTCCTATTCCTGAAATGGTAGAACGTCAGAGCTAAGGCAGCCTTGGTTCTTGATATCCATAAATTTGTTTTCCCAATGGTCTACAGTAATCTGTGGCAAAATTCTGCTGAAAACTTGGAAAAAAAAATTGACTACAGGCTTAGTAGTAGCCAGACAGGCTTGTCTGAAATAAGTAGCTGATACATTAAATGTATGCTGTAAGAGCTCAACTCATGTTGATCAATGGGATTTGAAAGCATTATCTGTTACACCTGAAAACTATTTGTATCCCAATTAAGAGGAGTATTTTCAGCCATGTTTTGGAATATGATTTGGAAAACACACTTGTGTGGATGAGTGAGGAAGATCTGTTGTTGTGATACTTGTGTAAAGTAAAAAAACAAAACAAAAAAACCTTAACACCTTTCTCTGTACATTTTATGGCTGAAAGTAAATTCCAGAATTAGTGTAGCTGAATGATTTCAGCTTGTGAATTTAACGCTGATCCATTGCTTTTTGTTCTTGCTCCATTCACGAAGTACCCTGTCTTTTGTCAGGTGGTGCTTCTCAGTTGTTTGTTAGAAGTTGAAGATGTGCACAGTGCCTAACACTTCCTTTCCACAGAGGGCTAAAGCTGACTTTCTTGGAAAAGAGCTTGAGAATGGCGTAACTGAAAGCTAAGCTGATACTTGATGTGTGAATTATTACTTGATTCAGTCTGAAGGTTTGAAAAGATGTTTTAAGTCAATGATTTCCTTTAAAAGTGGAGATAACGTCTTTAACTTAATCTGTTTCACAAGTACTGCGTTGATGAACGGATGCTTTGCACAATGCTGGGGTGCCCATGGTGTTTGGGGCTCTGACAAGGCGAATGCTGGGTGAAGGAGAGGTGTTGTGGTCATCAAATACATTCTTCTGGACTGTTTGCCAGAATTTAAAACCCATCCTGAAATGGCCTATGTCTGAACCGTATCAAACCTGTCAGTGAATTCAGTCCGCAAGTGACTCGAGTTCCTGGCCTCCATCTTAAGTGCAACACTGGAAATAAACACACGTTGTGTCGTGGGTAAGGGAACATTGCCTTACTCTATTTTTTTCTCTCAGATAATTTCAGACCTGGAGTCTTGGAATGATGAGCTCTCTCAGCAGATGAACGACTTTGACACTGAAGATCTTACAATAGCAGAACAAAGGCTCCAGCATCATGCAGACAAAGCCCTGACCATGAATAACTTGACCTTTGATGTCATCCACCAAGGGCAGGATCTACTGCAGTATGTCAATGAAGTGCAGGCATCTGGTAAGATGGCTCCTTCATGCTATTCAGGGCTTTGGTTTCATAAGAATTATCCAGTTGTCTCTTCATGGGATGTCTGAAAATGACAGACATGCTGGTTAAATGTAAACTGGAGCAGTGTGGACGGGTGTTCTTTTTTTCTACTCTGTCACTATGGTATGTTATTGTTATCTAGGAGCTGACAACACCTGAAAATGTTTAGTTCTGTAAGAAAAAGATTCCACTCAGGAAGTCAGTAAAATTAGAGTAAGTAGTAGGAAATTAATTTTATAGTTACACAGAGCAATTTTAACAAACTTACAATTTTCAGCTTCCATTAGCAAGTGTTCCTTTCTGATTTCTTATGGTCCTTCAGCTAATATTTTTAACTGTGTACAGTCACCTATGCAGTTTCAGGCTTCTTAAAAAAAAATATATATATATATAGTAGTAATGATTTTTGTATTTTCAAAAGAGTGCAAAATCTATACTCATTTAAGCAAATGCTCTGAAGATTGTTACGTTTTGAGAGGGGAATGAAAAAGTAAGTTTAAAGCAGTGGAAATTACCTGTGTGTCTTGGAGAGTCTTAAGTCTGTTATAAATGTCTGGCTGATTACAGGTGTTGAGCTGCTTTGTGACAGAGACGTAGACATGGCAACTCGTGTTCAGGATCTGCTGGAATTTCTCCATGAGAAGCAGCAGGAGCTGGATGTAGCTGCCGAGCAGCACCGCAAGCACTTAGAGCAGTGCGTGCAGCTGCGCCACCTGCAGGCGGAGGTCAAGCAGGTACGAAGTGGCTGTGTCCTGAGCTGGGGCATCAAGGGTGTTTCCGTACCTCTTGGAGGTGTGGTCCCATAAACAGAAATGGAGAATGACTTCATGATCCAAAATCTTGCATTTGGAGGTGGGGAGGGACGGCTCTGAATTCAGCACCTAGAGTTAAGTTCATCCACTGTTAATATTGAAGTGATTTTTTTTTGATTGGCGTTAACAATCCCTATTTGTATGTGGATACAAGTCACGCATTTGAAGTGTAATTTGAACTAAGATTAAATCCATACTTTTATCATCTGTTTGATGATTAATAATGTCAGTTATGACATTGCCCTAATACTACTCTGTATATTGTTTGGTGCATGTATAAATAGTGATACCATAGTAAGGCTTAGCTTCCTGGAGAATTAAAATGAAATTTTATTTTCCTGGCAATAAAGTGGTAAGTTTTGAGGTCCTTATCTGGTAAATGTCTAACCCTTTAATGAATTTGAGATGCTGTGGACAAAGCCACTGAAGCAGGTGAAATTTTGTTTTTGTTAGTTTGTTTGCTTGTTTTTTTTTTAATAATAAAATACATTAGAAGGTAATAGTTTTCATCTTATCAGACTTGACAACCTCACAGAAGTCTGCTAGAGTCCTGTTGCATTAATATGTCCCATAATGACTCCCAGTACAACTTGTCCTTTTTCTGTGCTTCATGAGCTGTTACAGAAATCCATCTTCCTCATGAGACTGTGAATGAGAAACCTACCAGATTGTAATAGTAATATTACAAGTAATGTAAGTAATATACCCCCAAGTAATGTAAGAGGGGTCCCGTTAGGACAGGAGAGGTGAATAGAAGATTCTCAAAGTATTTCCAGGAAGAAGGTGGTGACTCCTATAGTAGAACACCCAGAGTTACTGTGTGGTCTTGAGTTCAAGGGTTGTAAGGAACTTGCAGTGTCTGTGTGTGTGCAGTCTGTGACATTAATCACAAGTATGGCTACCTAGTTCAAACCTTTGCACAGTCTGCTGAATTGTCCTGGGTGTATCTGAGTACTTGTTCATCTGTTAAGTGCAAACTACAAATGACTTCACCTGAGTAAGGGCTGAGATTAAAATTGTTGCAGGTTGGGATACTTTCTTTATTTAGTTGCATGCTGTTTTTAAGGGTGAAGGAAAAGAGTGCACATTTGCAAAGGAAAGAAAAAATGAATAAGTGAATATCAGCTGAGGCAGTGTCATTCCATTATGGTACACCAGTAGGTAAGGATCGGATGGATTAGTAAGAAAGACAAATCATTAATTCCCCTATGCAAAAATAACATTTGGTTACATAACAGAAAATAGCACTATAAATTAGTTATTTCTACTGCATGCTCCCACAAGAAGGTGAGCACCTTTCTCCTTTAACCTTGTTGGCTTGCAAGTTAAACGTGACAATAAAGAGGCACCTGCTTAAAATGCGTTTGCAGAGCAAGTATTTCATACTTTGGGAGATAAAAGCAAGATGAATATCATGGATTGCAGAGGAATATCTAAGTTACAGTTCGTACGTGATTTGTAGATTGACTTTGTAAGATCTTTGTAACATTTTCAAACCACTGCTGGCCTCGACTGAAAGTGACACTCAAATTTAGATTTTTGAAAAAACATTGGGGAAAAAAAATGTTACTTTAATGTGTATATATATGTAGTATGCTGTTCTAGTTGGCTGCTTTTTTTCAATAGAGTGGGTTTTAAGAGAAAAAAATGATTATATTTTATATTTAGAACACATCCCTATCAGCTGTCAGTTTGGATTGTATTTTGAATTAAATGTTGTAATACATGTGAATTTTCAAGCAAACTTGCATGAGCACCTAACTGACAGGCTCATGTATTACGAACTCCTGTTGCAGATTTTCACTGTACAAATGAAGCTGCAATACTTCACCAGCCTAGATGCCTAAAAAATGAATGGCACTGAAACAATGCTATATTGTTTTACAGGATTTCTTTTGATACTTTCAGAGTGTTTCGGGGTGGGTAATTTCTAGTTTTGTGATTTCAGTTGTCTTTTCAGGAAACCACTTCTGATTTTCTTGAATTTTTATGAAATATAAGGAAGCATGATCTTTGTTGCTTCCTTTTAACTGGGAAAAGCTTCATCACTCAGCAGGTCACAGCAGGTATTCTTTACCTGAGAGTAAAATGACATAGTAAACCCCACCTCTTCAGTCTGTTTTGTTATTTGTATTTTACTGCCTAAGTGTGGGTGCATGGTTTTCTAGTTCCATTGCTGTGATCTCCTACCAGATTTATTGTTGATTAACTAAGTCTAAGCATACTTGCTGTGTAGATGGGATGCTGTCTCTGTATCAAAGGTTTTAACAAGGTTTTCATTTGAATGTTTTTTTTTCCTGCCAAAACTGACACTGCCGCTATTGTGTTTTCACATTTTCTATACACATAGCTTGTAGTCATGTCAAATTATTAGATTGGAACACTGGGAACTTTTCCACAAGGTTCATCCCTCCGGTTACTGTAACAAGACCAGAAAACTCTCTCCTGGCTTCATTTTTTGATTCAGTACTTGCAAGGAGTCTTTTCAGTAACAGGTAGAGAAACTTCAGTCTTAGTTGTTCTCAAATATACATAGGTTTCTTGTGAGTACAGAAAGCGGATAAAACATCCAGTGTTGCTTCTCCCTCCCTACAGTACCAGTTCTGCTTTGTAGCATTGAAGTTCTGTGAATCATGCCTCAAGACTAGGAGGAAGCAGTAGGCCCAGAATATAAACAAGTTTAAAGAGATCCTGCAAAGAATTTGCTTATCAAACTGATGTGTGATAGGTGCAGGAGGGGCACAAGCAGGCAGAAGGCTGCAGTGTAGGAAAACCTCAGAAGACAAGAGGGGAGAGGATGCTCCCTGAAGTAAGAAAGGACGGCTGTTTATAGAGAAAGCAAAGTGGGAAGGAAAATGTCATCACTTTATATGGGGTAGGGTCATAAACGTAGTGGCGTGGAAATAGTTAAGAGAGCATCTGTCTCATCCAGAACTCCACTTGCATGTTTCCCTGCCAAACCTTTGATCACCTGAAATTTATGGCTGCTGGATTATTTATTGCTGCAATTACTCCCATGTACTCACTTTGTAGAACAAATGCTTTGGGTGTCTTAACATGCAGCATCTATGTGGGTCAAATTCTTTACCAGGCTCCGAAGTGCGCTGATTGTACTGTGCTGTGCTGCTCTGACTACGGTGTATGTTCTTGCCACACCTGTGTTTTCGTATGCGTGGAGCAGGGTAGTCCAAGCTTGAATCCTCAGACATACCTAGTGCTGCTTGGATTCACACATCCAGATCTCATAGCTTGGTGCAAGCACAGTCCACAGCGTCTGAGCTCTGATTCTCTGAGAGTACTGTTCAGGGTGAGTGTCCTGGCACTCCATACAGTGCCATATGGATATGAAAGCTTCAGCAGGACTGCATGCTGAAGCAGGTGTGTCTTGTGATCATGTTCAGTTAGAGTAAAAATCAGTCCAAGATACTAAACTTACATCGAGCATTTACCTGTACAACTACCTTTTCAAGTGTCCCAGACTCTCAGTTCCATTTCCACAGTTTTGCTGATGTTCTGTTGATGCTTTCCTGGCCTTATGAAGAGTAAAAGCAGAAAAGATGGGGTGTGTGGTCTACTCCAACAGAGAGGTGATGAGAATATGCCAATAAAACAGTAGAAGGCAGCAGCCTTGGGGGAAAAAAAAAACAGGCTTGCTGTTTACTAGTGCTTTTGTTATCTCTTCAAGTCAGAGCAGAGGGGAAGGGGGAGGGAAGGGAGAAAGTGCTGCTGGCAACTTCCCTCCTGTGAGTCCCACCCGCTTCTGCACTTCCATCCTAATCAGCAGCAAGCAGGAGTGCAAATCAGTGTGTTTGAAATGGCAAATTTTGTGCTATCTGTCTCTGCTGTGTGTGATAGGATGCCAAGTGAAGAAGAGCTTTGAATTAGTGCTGCTTTAAGCATACTACTTTGTGAATTCTCTGGAGAAGGCTAAGTGTATTCTAGCACAAAGGCAGTGTGTTTTATTACCCTATACACGGAAGAATTAATTTGTAAGGTAGAAAGAGAGCTTATAAATGCTTTTGTAAGATAAAACAGTAATTAAAAAGTGATTTTTAGTGTCCGCCCTGTGTGTTCTTCCAGGCACATCCTTTCCTCCAAGCTTAGTTTCTGTGTACAGACTGTGGGACCCATCTGCTTCCTAGGAATTTTCCCCTTTTTTTGCTCCTGAGGCCTGCCTTGGCTTGCTCCCTTGAGTATTACCCTCAGGTGTCTTAACAACCTAGAGACTCCCAGGTTTTTCGTGGCCCTCTTTGCCTGCCCCGTGCTGTGATCTGGAAGCCTTTCCTCGTAGCAGAAGAGGTTGTTTCAAGGCCAGAAGCTTGTGCTTGTGGTTAGAAAATCTGTATATTGGAGCAGAGATCATGCTCCAATGAAGATGAAGGCAAATGAAACTGGAAAAGGTACATGAATTTATCAGAAGACACCAAATTACAGTTCAGGATGATCTTGAAGTATTGGAGAATTGTGCTGCACAAATGATATGGTTTTTGTTAGAGGCAATGTAAAGCACGGTGTACTGGCAGGAATAATCAGCTGAACAAATACAGCACAGGGGTAATTGCTGGCCAGGCAGCAATTCTGCAGAAGAGTTCGCAGATGACAGTGAATAACTTGAATTATGTCCAGTGTCAGTTTGTACTGAAGTGATGGTTATCAACTGGAGAGAGCTCATGAAAGGGTAGTGAGAAAAATTATAAGGATAAGCTCATAGATGGGGGTGGTTGAAGACTCTGAGGTCAATGGTGTCTAGAGGAAGAGAGAGGGTAACTTTCGGGGAGGTGG
>VXAV01007751.1:210341-227716 GCA_013399715.1 Alectura lathami | reverse complement strand
AATTTAATAAGCAGAACTTCTTAAAGTGGAAAGGGTGGGATATGCACAAAAAGGGGAGAGAGGAAGGTCCTTCATCTCTTTCTGGTTATCTACATGTGCGTCTTCAAAGAAAGTAATACTACTGACTCTCTAGGCTTGCACGCTGGCCCGGAGGAATGCCGATGTCTTCCTGAAATACCTGCACAGGAACAGCGTGAACATGCCAGGGATGGTGACACACATCAAAGCACCTGAACAGCAAGTCAAAAGTAAGGGGCTGCTTCTTTTTTTTTTCTCCAAAGAACGTGATCGTCATGCTGCAGTGTGTGATGGGGGACTGCAGCCAGCACAGGTGGAAATGGTTCTGTCAGGCTTCACAGGAAATAATTAAAGTTGTTCTCACTGTTGGAAAGAGCTGCCAGTCATCTAATTCTCTTATACCCACATGAATTTGCTCTGAATTTATCCCTGCTTGCACTTAATCTTCTTGCAATTTGTCGTACTCGCATCATGTTCAAATGTCTTGTCTAGGCGAGCAGTAGCTGAGGTGGGGCAGGAAAGAACCATTGTATGGGGACTGGCTTTTGTTAGGGTTAATTCAGTACAGTGCAACTTTGAGGTCTGTCTTGTGCTGTGGGGAATGCAGCAGAGAGAAATCTGTGGGGCTTTCAGTGAAAAAGTAGCAAAAGGACAAATTAATAGGATATGTATAAATGATGGGTAAGGTAGGGAGAACAGAGATTGGAGAGAGACATTCAGAAATAAATACTGCATTTAATCACTTATTTGCTAGTTTTACTCTACTTGATGCATCTTGAAGCTGTGGCTGAACGCTCAGGCCATCCTGCAAACTCAGAAACTCAGAGAGGTCTAAGTCTAATCGTCTCGTCAGTTGCTGTTTGCAGCTACCCAAAGGGGAGTTACGCAGAGGATTGGAGGCACACTCTCAGGAGCACTGCTTTAGGACCGGAGGAAAAAGTTGCAGCAAGGAAAGTTCTGAATAGATGTAAGGAAAAGATATTACAGGAAGAGTGAGAAAGCACTGAGTAGAACAGGTAGCCCATAGAGGCAGTGGAATCCTTCTGTCTTTGGGAATTTTTGAAACTCAGTTGAACAAGTCCTTGAATAATTTTGAAGTTAGTCTTGATTTGAGGAGGAGATTGGAACAGATGACCTCCATGGGTCACTTCCACCCCCAAATTATTTTCTGATTCTACTGGAAAAGGACATACTCACTTCTTCATTTTCCTGAAACAGGAAAACAGTTTATGTTAAGCTTATCCACGTATCTGATGGTACTCAGATTGAAAATCTCCCTGTGTTGAATTTTTCCTGTTGGAAAGGTAATAGTGTATTGGACATTTCTAGGGAAATAATTGCATTGTGACCGTTGAAACTTGGAGCGTGTGCAGATAAGACAAAGGATTATTTTTCCTCATCCCTGAGATATCAATGTTTATAGAACTGCATAAGACAAAACCTCTACACAGATGCAGGCTGTATCAGTAACTGGAAGATTGTTGCTGACATGTGTCACTGCACCCTTATCTTAGTAGTAGGAAACAAGGGCGAAACAGAAGCAAGCAGGAAACTGTGGTTACAATGCTTCTTGAATGTAAGAAGAAAAATGCTAGGGCTTGTAGACAAACTTTTTTAAGTCCCAAAAGCTGTTTGTACAGTACGAGTCATTCAGAGAAAAATAAATGCGTTCAAATGAGGAAAAAGTAGAAAAGTCTCTGCTAATGTCCTTAAAAATAATTATATTTCAGAACAATGGTGCTTTACATGTTCTGTGTACACTTAAAATCCTCAGTGAATGATACATGCTTAAAACTTATGAGTTTTTGGACAAATAAAAAAACAACGAAAAACCTCAAGCAAGAAGAAATTAAGCTATGTGCTCTAACAACTTTTTTCCCCATAATCCATGTAATAAAATTCTGAGGAGTAAAGCTTCTGAGAGTTAAGATAAAATTAGCAAGGATTTCTTTGCTGTGAGTCTTAATGGTACGATGGTAGCTGACCAAATGATTTAACAGTTCACTCTAATCTTCCCATTCAGTTACGCGTGTAAGGAAAGAAAAATCTCTTTTTTAATCTCTTTTCTAAATAGATAGGGTTAAAAAGAATAAAGTGTTTATTTTGTTTTGATAAAACCCAGGGTGCATCTGTTATACAGGATCATTACACACTCTTGTACTGAGATGTATTCTTGAAATAATGTGTTAGACTGTGGTCAAAATATAGTGTTCAGGCATTAAAAAGAACAGTTTATAAAATGGAATAACCCTTGATTTTCTGCAGAACTACCAAATGGAAAAAAAAAAAACCAACAACAAAACCCACAACGCATTATTCAAAGGCACACTTGATCCTTATTCTGAGATGCAGATACCTAGAAAAGCAATCTTTTAGTCTAGGCAAAGTATATCTGAACACATTCTTCATGGGAAACAAATCACAATGGATGCTGAACACTGAAAGAGGTCATTCTGTCCCTTCATACCAGTGTAAATAGTTTTCTTGACATAGAATCATAGAATGGCTTGGGTTGGAAGGGACCTCAGAGATCATCTAGTCCCAACCCCCCTGCCAGGGACAGGCCTGCCAGCCACTAGCTCACTAGATCAAACTGCCCAGGAACCCATCCAGCCTGGCCTTGGACACAGCCAGGGATGGGGCAGCCACAGCTTCTCTGGGCAGCCTGTGCCAGCGCCTCACCACTCTCTCAGTGAAGAATTTCTTCCTGATGCCCAACCTAAACCTCCCCTCTTTCAGTTTTAGCCCATTCCCCCTTGTCCTACCATTATCCACCTGTGCAAAACATTGTTCCCCTCCTGCCTGTAAGCTCCTTTCAAGTATTGGAAGGCCGCAATGAGGTCTCCCCAGAGCCTTCTCTTTTCCAAGCTGAACAATCCCAACTCCCTCAACCTTTCCTCATAGGAGAGGTGCTCCAGCCCTCTGATCATTTTGGTGGCCCTCCTCTGGACCTGCTCCAACAGCTCCACATCCCTTCTGTCCTGGGGGCCCCAGGCCTGGACACAGTACTCCAGGTGAGGCCTTACAAGGGCAGAGTAGAGGGGGAAATGTACATATAGCTATCCTAATTCTGTAACAAGACACTGTGCTAAAGCTGATTTTTAGGAAGTTTTGTAGCCTGAAACTTTGCTGTGGTAGGTGGATTCAGTGAGTGACAATTGCTGGAAGCTCAGAAGCAGAGCATCTTCGCCTTTGATACTGCTGCTAGTTTTACATGCTTCGTTCTTACCTCTGCTTCACAGGCTGCAGCTGAACCTTCATGGCAGACAAAGGAACTTTTTATCTAGTGGTGATTGTATTTTTAGATAGGCTGATAAAGAGTGCAGGATGTGTGGAGACAGGCTTTGAGAGATTTCAACTGTTAGGAGACTGGAGAATAAACTGAAAGCTTAGGAACTAATTTAGTATCCTAACAAATGTTGGAATCGTAGAAAATAACAACAATGCTTCAGAAGGCTTGAAATAGATGGAGCTGCTAATCTAAATCTGATACTAAGTGTCAACGTTCTATAACATTTTGTAGGATATTTTTTCTGTTCCTTGTCAGGACAAGAAATTAATGGCAGTAACACTGACAGGGCTCGGCCAAATGCCTCTCACTGGCTTGCCATCTGTATCGTGTCTTGACAGAACAAATGCTGATCCAATTAGTTAAATTCACCTTGCTTGCTGTGTGTCAGAACTACTTCACTTGCGTCATTATCAAGATGTCTCTTTTTGGATGGTGTCCAGTTGGGTGTATTGCATTATATAATGATAGTCCCCCAGAAATCTGGCATGTATTCCATGCAAGCATTTCAGAAGTGGCCTAAGGCAGAAATAAAACTGAGAGAGCAGGTGAGGCAGCGTTGCTCATAGCAGATCAGCTCATGACTTGGCAAAGGGACAGATCAGTTGAGGCATGTTTGAGGGTAGCCTGCTCAGCAAGAAGAAAACATTGGCTGCAGTTACCAGATTCCAACCAAAAGCAAATTCTGGGTGATCTCAGTGCTCTGTGTCAAATGGGAGCACGGTATTTCCACGCGGGAGGATATTGGCAGCAGTGCAGCCAGGTTTCATAATACTCAGGGAGGCAATGGGAGGCGATTGCGATTGGTTCCAGGTTACCCGTAGGCAGAGATGCTTTTCCCCTCAGGTTCTCTTTCTGAGCTCATCTGTCAAACCATTGGACTCTGAGCTGTTAGCTCTTGCAAGTAAGGCATGGTTGACCAGCACCATGGGGCAGGAGGATATGGAGCTGTTGAGAGCTTAATTGTTGAGAGCTGTTGAGGCTCTTAATGGTGGAAAATATCCGGTTGTGGGTGTCAGTAGAAAAACAAGTAAAGCGTTGTTGGGAGGTATGAGTCTTTTTCTGTGGGCTCTTCTGTTTCTTTCAAATGGTAGAGGCTTCCCCTTGGGTTTTTTGCAGCCTTCAACAGAATCACCTGCCAGAGTTCTTGGGTTTATCCAATCCATTCCAGCTTGCTGTCTGGGTTTGCAGCAGCTATGAAATCCACCAGAGCTGCTGCTCTGTAAGAAACAGTGGTAAAGTGTGCTTCATGAGAAACTGGATTTATTTGTTTGAAATAAGAAATAAGCATGAAAGAAGCAGAGTTCAGATAAAACCTTCAGTACATTGTGGTCAAAAAGCCTTTGCCATCACAGACCTTTTAAGCTAGATGTGTGGAACTGCAGATTAACAGTAGAATTTGGATGTGACTTCTCAGTGCTGGACAGCTGATACTCAGGAATGGAACAGCAAATAGTGGATATAACTATTTGATTACCTGGAAATTCTGTCATGGCTCAATGAACACTCATATTTGAGCAAGTCAGCGTACGCAGTTATACTGCTGCTCAGGTTTTTTTGTTGTTGTTGATGTCATTTTTTTTTTTAATTTACAAATTTAGTGATTTTTCCGTATTTTTACTACTTGTGTTTCTGTACATCTAATCTCTGATTACATTGCATTTGTTATTGTAGTGACCTATGGTTATATACTTAACATATTTTCAGAATTTAATAAATATGGGTATCGGAGACTGGTATATTCAGAAAAACTGTTATTTTCTGTGGTTAATATGGGACTTCAAGTATGCTGTGATTACTTGTGCATATTTGCTCTTTCTGAGCAAATCCTTTAAGAACTATCTTTGTCATACAGAATTTGCATCTCTTACAAGAAGTAGTAGTCCCTGTAAAAAAGCTTCTGACAGAAGAAAAGGCATAACATCACGAAAAAGAACAAAAGGAAGAGTAACAGAAAGAGAAACAGCGTATTATAAATTCTACAGTATTAACTACTTTCTTCCACTAATTGGGATATGTTATTTCAAAATTGGTTGTCATAACCTCTGTTGAAACTGTGTTCATTCCTCCAGATATCTTGAATGAGCTCTTCCAGCGGGAGAACCGTGTGCTGCATTATTGGACCATGCGTAAAAGACGTCTGGATCAATGCCAACAGTATGTGGTATTTGAAAGAAGTGCCAAACAGGTGAGTTTTATATAAAAATTTTCTTCAGTGTGATCAAGGTTTGACATAGACTGACTTGTCCCACTGTTGCAAATTTGCCATTGACTTCAGTATTTCAAACATCTGGGTTAAAGTAGAAAGTAGGAGGAATGACTAGCTGTTGCTTTAATGCAGAACAACTAGCTTCTGCCAGCTTGATCTGGTACTGGCTAGTCTGGTTGCTGCAAGCTTGTGTTGAACAAATTGTTACGCTTGTTAACTTTTTACACTCACACCTCATTTAACCAGAGGAATAATAGACAGAAACACTTTTCTCAGTTGCTAGGGTAGGGGGAAATGTAATTAAACTGATTGATTGACAGTTCTAGGCAACACAGAAGTTGGATAATTCAGTATGCAGTATAACTGAATGACTGGGGAAGTGTTCGCAGTTTCTGTGTATGTGCTTTTTTGGTTTCTTGCCTGTAAATCCTTCTTACATTTTTTTCGAATTTAGCGGTCTGGAAATAACCATTCGGTAATGAAGTAACTGCCACCAAAAAATCTCCTTTACTAATTGTAATACAAGCCATAAAATTAAGCAGGGGTTCCAAGGCAGAGTCAGTAACTGGAATGATCTGCAACTTTTTTTGTTTCTTTAAGCTGAATATAGGACAAAGAAAGGAAGCTATCAGTTCCTGTTCTGCAGAAAAGAGCATAAAGTCCATAGTGTGAAATACACTTAGATGTATCTTAAAGGACTGAAAAAGTTAACCTTTTATTTCTTTCTGACAGCTAGTGTAGACAGAGGCTTACTTACTAGTGGTCTGTTATGATCACTTGAAAGGTTTCTGAAGTCTTTCATGACTTCACAAAGAAGGTAATGCAAGTCAAATCCTGGAGTGAAGTTAAAAATGAATATGTCTTTAAAATAACACCACCACCCCTTTCCAACCCTCCTCCCCCACTTTTGAATAACCTCAACTTCAACCTCTGCCAAGCACATGACCTGCTTGGTTTTGTGCAGAGATTACTGACTAATGCCGAACATCAGAGATAAAGATCTGTCAGCGTTTTCATTGTAAATCCCATTTTACGGCAACCTTCAGTTTAGTCACTGCCACCTTTATTGGGACTCCCACTGATTAGCCAGAAAATGGAAATACTGTTATCTTCATATCAATTTTTGTTTGGAAGTTGGAAGAACCCATTCTTTGTGCTTTCAAAACATTATGCCCTGTTATAGAAACAGATACCATAATAGTTTGCAAGGAAAATGATGGAATGACAAATCCTTCCAGAATTAATGACTCACCTGGTCTCTAAATTAACTTCTCTAGTTCTTGTATGGTGATGTGTGTCTCCAGCATACAATCCTGATCTTCACATGAAACAAGCTGGCCTAAATTTTAGGAACTAACAGAAGAAGATAAATCTTCAGTCATGTTGCGACTCTGTAGAGTTCCCAAGAAGTAGTGAAAGGGTGACGTTTGCAGAGGGGAAGTTTTGTTTGTCACTCATTCCAGCACTGTGTAATAAGCTCACCAAAAAAAAAGTGGAAACTAAAAAGTTGAAAGCAAGAAGTATCAAAATAATTGTATTTACAGTATCAGCGGTGGGCATGCTTTTTGTCCTTATCAGTCTTCACTTGCCAAGTTTGACATCAGAATGACAAGAGGCATCATGCATGTGTGAAGAGGACTCTTTTTTTCCAGTAGCGGGAGAGTAGGATTTATCACGACCATTGAGTTATGTTTAAAAGGGCAGTGCATATCAATGTAGGCAGAACATAGATCATAACACAGATCTGCATGGTTCATAATAGCAAGAAAGCAAGGTGCTGGGATATGGGAGGGAAACAATTTTAGTTTGCAGTTTGTAGATAATACAGTTTCTATAACAAAATATTATTGGCTTTTAATACTATGCATGCATTAATGTAACTGATATGTCTCACCATCCCTCCTTTGCTGCAGATGTAACTTCCATGAGTTCATGTAACCACATACCATACTTTACGAGGGTGGAATATGTGTCAACTAAAGAGTGAAATGATAGTTAAGTCTTAAGTGCGGGGAAGTCTAGCCTATATATTTGCCAGTCTCATGTAAATTTTTGCAAGCTGGAAAACGCATATTTATGTTGAAGTTCAGCTGGCCTGTGTTGCAGCTAAAAAGGTGTTGTTTTTGTTTTTTTTTTATTACTTGCTTCAGGAGTATATTAATGAATTGGTAAACACAGTCAAGTAAAACCTTTTAATAGCGGACTACTGTGTAGTAGTGGACTTCCCTGAAGTATTCAGATTCATGTGTCAGTTGTTTTTGTTTAATCCTTGAAGCATTGCTTCATAGATTAAGTGAATTATTTCATAGTTACATACTGTTTGGTATTCTGGAGCTATTACATGATTACCACACGCTGAGTAGAGTAAAATTTAGCTGTGACCAGTTTGTGTTTGTGAAATGCTGATTACTTTTGGTATATACTGGCAAAAGTATGTTGCCTTCTCTCTTACTCTTCCTTTGTTCTTGTATTTTTTTAAGGCTCTGGAATGGATTCATGACAATGGAGAGTTTTATTTATCCACACATACTTCCACTGGTTCCAGTATCCAGCACACTCAAGAGCTGTTAAAAGAACATGAAGAATTTCAGATCACAGCAAAGGTAAAATAAATAAAATTATGTACCATTTAAAGAGCAATAAGGATGTCTGGCAAGCTTTGTTTATTTGCATTGGCTTTATCTCTGTATTTCTTCTTGGAACAGAATTGAACAAAAGATACAATCAGAAGAGAATCACCGTGTTACCTGAGCTCCGTCAGCCCTATGTACAGTTGATTTCACATGACAGAATTGTAGTGAGATAGCTTAAAAATGGTTTTAAAAAACACACAGAAACCTTGATGATCCTTTGACTTCCAGTTTTACATCATCATGTCTGTGGATTACTGCATGTTCATTTAGGATATAAAATACAACAATATGTAAACAAATCATAGAATCATAGAATGGCTTGGGTTGGAAGGGACCTCAGAGATCATCTAGTTCCAGCCCCCCTGCCGTGGACAGGGGTGCCAGCCACTAGCTCACTAGATCAAACTGCCCAGGAACCCATCCAGCCCAGCCTTGAACACAGCCAGGGATGGGGCAGCCACAGCTTCTCTGGGCAGCCTGTGCCAGCGCCTCACCACTCTCTCAGTGAAGAACTTCTTCCTGATGTCCAACCTAAACCTCCCCTCTTGCAGTTTTAGCCCATTCCCCCTTGTCCTACCATTATCTGCCTGTGTAAAAAGTCGGTCCCCCTCCTGCCTGTAAGCTCCTTTCAAGTATTGGAAGGCCACAAGGAGGTCTCCCCGGAGCCTTCTCTTTTCCAAGCTGAACAATCCCAACTCCCTCAACCTTTCCTCATAGGAGAGGTGCTCCAGCCCTCTGATCATTTTGATGGCCCTCCTCTGGACCCGCTCCAACAGCTCCACATCCCCTCTGTACTGGGGGCCCCAGGCCTGGACACAGTACTCCAGGTGAGGCCTTCCAAGGGCAGAGTAGAAGGGGACGATCACCTCCCTCTCCCTGCTGGCCACCCCTCTCTTGATGCAGCCCAGGAATATAATATTTAATTGAAACATAGTAGAAAAACAGTAGAAAAATCTTATTAGGATATTAATTGTATTGAAGTATTCTGGAGTTGTACTGTAACATTTTGAGCTATGGCAGAATTATATTCTTCCATGGCTCTGGAAGCCTATACAGAGATGCAGATGTTACTTGTGAGGCTTACTAGTTTTCACATGTGAAAAAGCAGCAACAAGTGCATGGCCAAAGTACCTGAGCTGAATAACCTTGTCTTTGTATTTCATTTTATAACTCACCTTTTTCCACCTCTTGGCTCTCCAGTCTTCACAGAAGGAAAGTAAACAGGTGTTCATTTGTGTAAAGGACTGACTCAGAAAAGAGATCTGGAGGTGGAGTTGGTCATGTGGAAAGGGAGAAAAGAGAATCCAGAAAGAAAGAGATCATATTTGCTTTTGAAACCCAGATTTTTTTTCTTCCGAGTTTTGCTCCAGCCTTTGTTCTGTTGGATTCCTTCCAGTGTGCAGAGCACCACTGCCCTGTTACTTCCTCTGTCAGGCAGTGGATGACGCTGGTGCCCCTTCTGAAAGGATGTTTTTAGTGCCACTCCCTTTGTGTTTCACTGCTTGTTGGGGGGAATTAGCCCTTGCTTGTGCTGAATTCCATGGTGAAAACGCTCGGAGAAGTGACCATTTGAAAAGAGAGAGCAGAGGAAAAAAAAAAAAAAAAAAAAAGGGCAAAAAAAAAAAAAAAAAAGGAAAAGCAAGCTTTTGTTTGTTTTCTTGTTGATGGTGGTGTTTTTTTGTTTGTTTGTTTGTTTTTTTTAAAGCACAAAGGAAGAGCAAGTTAATTGGGAAAAGCACTTAGTTACAGATTTGGTGGTGGTTACTTATCCTTTCAGTTTCTAAGAACTGCTTGACAACAAGTGGAAACCTGTATTCACCCTGTGCCATTTTTATTAGGAAAAAGGTAACCGTTTAAAGGAGTTCTGGGACAACAGGAGGAAGCTTGCTCCTTTCAAGGCTTCTCCACCTGTATGTGGTAGCAGGCTAAGCAAAACGATCCCCTTCATGACAGGTAGAGTTAGTAACTCTTTGATATTTTCCTGTTTTTATAGCAAACCAAAGAGAGGGTGAAGTTGTTGATACAGCTGGCTGATGGCTTTTGTGAAAAAGGGCATGCTCATGCAACAGAGATTAAAAAATGTGTCACAGCAGTGGATAAGAGGTACAGAGACTTTTCCCTGCGCATGGAGAAATACAGGACCTCTTTAGAGAAAGCTCTGGGTATTTCCTCTGATTCCAATAAATCGGTAAGTGAAATTGGAATATGATGATAGACACACCAAAAAAAAAAAGAAAACCAACTTTGCTTGCTTTTGATTTAGCTATCATTTCTCCTGTCTCCTCTCTTAATCAATTCTTCCTTTCTTTAATAAAGAGCAAAAGCTTGCAGCTGGATATAATCCCAGCCAGCGTTCCTGGGTCAGAGGTGAAACTGCGTGACGCTGCTCATGAGCTTAACGAAGAAAAACGAAAATCTGCCCGCAGGAAAGAGTAATGAATTTATTTATTTTTAATCACCGAGAGTGCATAAATCAATCCTGATAATGAAGCGACTGTCATGGCTTGTCTGGGAGCTTAGAAATTGGATAAATAGTAAGAGAGAGTGATGTCATTCAATAGCTCCTACTGCCTGTTATTCACATGCTCATTCTCACAGGAAATTCTAACATGTCAGAATCTTAAACTTTCAAAGCCATGTTAGGCTTGTGTTAACTTGCTTTTTTTCCTTTTTAGAAATGATGTGAAATAGATGTGTAAGGGGAGGAGGGAGGAAAAGTTAAATCAATGTAGCAAGTGAAAAGCATTTGAGAAAATTTCCTTCCCCACTTCTTTTTGCACTGGTTAGTAATGGAGGAATGTTATTCTCCTGTTTTCTTCATGTGTTTTCTCTCATCGCCTTTTTGTTCTCAGACTCTGTTAGAGCGGTGGAGAAAGCAAAAGCGGATGAGAAATGTGTATTCTGGTTATTGTGTATTCAGAATGATTAAATAGACTGAGATTTGATTAGTCTTTCTGTTGTCACCTAAGGTTTATTATGGCTGAGCTAATTCAGACAGAAAAGGCTTACGTAAGAGACCTCCGGGAATGCATGGATGTAAGTTTTCTTCTTTCGCTGATCTTTGAAGACAGGATTCAATCTGTTGCTTTCTACTTCTTTTTGGTTTTAAAAAATAAGCGTGTTTAGTTTGTTGTCATGGGACCAAATTGAATGCCATTTGCTGCTATTAAGGAGAAACCTAGAATTACAGCCGATACCAGTCACTTCAGAATTCATCCTATATGTTTTTCTTTTGTCAGTACTGCATTTCACTATTTGCTCTTTTCCAATTCATAAACTTTTTTTTGAGAGGGGAGGGAAAAAGGAGGGGCTTAATTTATGTGCTTTGCTAGCAGAAGAGAAGAGCTTCTGTTAATTCTCCTATTATGTGTATCACGTGTTCTGCTGCTCTCTGACTTTTTGAATAGAAATTCAGAGAGATTCCATGGAAAAGTGCCCAGTAATTGTTATGCTCAAGCTAGTAACATTCAGTGTTAGCTGTTACACCAAAAGCGAACTTCTAGACTAAAGACATGACCTTGGTAAGGAATATCCTGAAGCATTAGAGGTTGTCAAGAGGACTATACATTTTAAGTGATGGAGTCTCAGGGACTTTGTTAAATTGTCAGTTTTAGGGCTTGGATTTCCCTGTCAAAATCACAAGGTGTATGTGACACAACAGGCAGTGTCACAACTGGTGTTGATGCTGCTGCATGATCTTCACCAATTTCTCTCCATGAGTGCGTGCTTACAGATACCTGAGTGCTTCTGTTCAGCATTTTGATGACTTATCAAGCATCTTTTTTATTCCGGGCAGACGTATCTATGGGAAATGACAAGTGGAGTTGAGGAGATCCCACCTGGTATTGTAAACAAAGAACACATTATCTTTGGAAACATGCAGGAAATCTATGAGTTCCACAATAAGTGAGTGACTTATCTCCCATTTCCATATTGCTGGTAAATTCACATAATGACCTGAGGGATTTCCTAATGAAAATATTGTGCATATGAATAATGGACCTTTTGCCATCAAAAATCTGAAGGATTTCTTCTCACAGTGCTAAATTGTTTTAGTTGTTCCTTTTTGCAGCCCAGTAGGTACGCCACTAGAAACTGTCTTTTTCAGTTTCAGACATCTTTCAGCTTTTAAGAAATAATTTGGATGCACTAAAATACTGCTGTAGGTTTTTTAGTTGTCCTGAAGAGATGAAAATCACTGAACTCAGCAGAATACAGGCATAGCACAAACATCAATTTCTTTAGTTAACTTGAGCATCCAAAAAGTCAACCTCCTATTTCTCTTGAGATAAAGACTAAGCATTTCCTCAAACTCATATACTAGGAAACTGTCTAGATGGGGAGCTGCAGTTACTCAGTTTTGCATACTACGTGTGTACATGTATTAACTGCATAAGTATGCTGGAGCAATTTCTGATCTTTGCATCAGAATCTGTGTTGAATTTTTTTATATTAGTTCTGATATTACCTATTGTCATCCATTCCTTTTTATTCTGTTAGCTTATGCTGTTGGTATGAATTACAGTAAGTTTTCCTGTCTTTATTCACAGACAATAGATATCAACTGCTCAAATGAAAATATTTCATGTGCCTTATAGTGTTTGTTTTTTCTCTACCCATAGTATATTCCTCAAGGAGTTGGAAAAATACGAACAGTTACCAGAAGATGTTGGACACTGCTTCGTGACATGGGTAATGAAGTCAGACTTGTTTTTAGAAGTAGCAAAGGAGATAGGAAGCACAGAAGGACGGATACTTAGTCTTAAATGACTTTCTAATTTGAATCTCTGTAAAAGTAAAACTCTTGAAATTTGAGTAAAAATTTGTGCGTCTTTAACTGGAAAATAATCATGGTACTGCTGTTGAGTGGCAGTGCTTGGCTGCTCTAGAAGTTTACACAAATTGTCTAAACCTGCATCGGGGTTTTTGTTTAGTTCAGTATCTTTTATTGCTATCTATGAGTAATCTACTTTTGCATACATTACCATTGTGTTCAGACTCATTTGTCTGATGTATTTTCTTATGCTGCGGGTTTGAGTGGGAAAATAATCCTATGTCGCTTAGTTTCTTGAGACAGAAGATATGTTCGCTGATAACTATGTAAAAAACTTCTTGGCAGAAATTATGCTCTCTGATAACCTGTGTAAATTTTTGTTTTGATCTGCAGGCGGACAAATTCCAAATGTATGTTACTTACTGTAAAAATAAGCCAGATTCTACCCAGCTGATATTAGAACATGCAGGAGCATACTTTGATGTAAGTACTTTATGTCCATCTTAAAAATATGTCTTGCTAGTTTGAATTACGTACTTATATTTATGTTGAGTGCCTTATTTCTTAAGAAAATGTAAGCTTCCTGTTACTAATACTGCAATAGAAGGTGAGCTTAAGAAAATCAATCATATATTTTACTTGGTTAATTTATGTTGCTAAATTGACCTCTCAGATCTGTCACATAAATGTTAGAAGTCACTGTAATATCACAACAGTTCAGAGCTGCAGCAGCAGCCAAGACGCAAATCCTCAGTTCTCTCAAGCACATTCTGCAAATCTTAGCATTTTGATTTGCTTAGGTTGCATTGTACGCAATAAAGAAGACAGTTGTTAAATTTGTTGGAGCAGCTTTAACATGTAAATGAATGCAGTGGTAATTCTGTTGACTTGTATTGTTCACAGCTGCGAAACCAGCCACATTGCTCATTCAGAACCAAAGGTTATTTGGTCTACATGTAACATTCCAGTTAGGAAAGGACCAATGTGTAGCAGCTGTTTGAGGTTTTAGGGAATTTTGGCCATGTTGAAGGACTTTGTAGGTGGTTGTGAAGGACTTGGTGATATGGGTGAACACACATTTACAGATGATTCAGTTACATTGCTCTCTACCCCTTTTTGTTTTTTCCTCCCCTGTGCTGAACTACTAGTTGTAGATACAGTGTACTAGATATTTTTAGGATTGTTCGTAGAAACAGAAGGGAGTGCATAAGAATAATAAGCCCTGAAGCTCTTAGTGTTAATTTCAAAAGTCGGTCACTAAAGTGATGGAGATTCTAAAGGTAAAGTTCTTCTGTGAAGCCTCTGTTTAGTTTTCAGTGTTTGTACAAGGGCAGATGTGCTACAGGAAATCAGGCAGATAGGACCAAAACAATTTGAAGAAAAAAACTTGTCAGTACTATTTTTAGAAACAACAAAGGGCTCTGATAAATTTGTATTAAAAAGAAGTTATCTCCACTGCTTCTAGTGGAACATCCTTTGGTCCCTCTGTTCTACCATTGTATCCAGAGCTCTGCATCCCCAAATCCACTTTAGGCAGAGTAGAAAACTGGAGACCTGACTGTGTTACAGGTAGCTTCAAGAGCTTCCACTGATGTCATGATTGGACTGTGTGAAACATCATGCATATCCCACCTTGGGAACTTGTGCTGTAAGCATGGTTAAAAAGCGTATAGCTGCAGTGCATAAATCTGCTGTTTGTATTTTAGCCACACAATTTCATACAGTGCTGTGATAAATGGCAAATGCTGGCCTTGAAGTTTAGTTATGATCAGTATTTGAAATCTGTAGTTATCCCATGTAATTATAATATAATTAGATTTTCCTCCTTTAGCTTAGCAGAGGACTTCTTTTGTTTGTTTGTTTATAAGTGGCTCTGATTTCTTTTCAGCTTCTTGCATAACCTCTTTCCTGTGGTTAAAAAATGATGTTACATCTTGCTCCCTCTTGTGGCTCTGTAACAGCTTCTGGCTAGGAATGCTCCGTGACTATCTGTTAAGCTAGCAGATGATGCCAAGAAACTTCTTCCTCAGTTTTCATTCAGTAGTCCCTGCTGTTCCCTGGAACACTGAAAGTTGTTTTCTTTTCTCTCCTGAAAGTAACAAAACCTACAGATTTCAACTTTTTTTAAAGTAAGGTGTTGCCGCTTGTTCAGGATCCCTCAGCACTGGTGTTTGAATTTAAGTGTGTTGAAACACTTCACAGGTACACTTGGATGTGTTTGTACAAAGTGAGCAGGCAAACATACAACTAAATCCCTTGCTGTGACTGGAACATGTTGTCATAATGTCTTATTTTCTTTTTTCTTCTCCTTGCTAAAACAGAAATTTTAGCTAATGTCTATTACATAGCCCTCAGAAGGCTTCATCTGCATGTCGGTGCTCACAGTTCTTAAATGTTTGCTTTTTTTGTGTGTAGGAGATACAGCAACGACATGGACTGGCCAACTCTATCTCCTCTTACCTTATCAAACCTGTCCAAAGGATAACAAAATACCAGCTGCTTTTAAAGGTTAGTACTAATTCAGAGTTCTTCATCTGATTCTGCTATTCATAAACAGACAAAGCTCTTTCTGAAATCAGGAAGGGTTTTCTACTCTGCACTCTGAGACGTCCTGGGCAGCAATATTTGTTAAATACCACTGAAAAGTAAAGAAGCATAAATAAGAAACTTCTTGTCCAGATTTCTGTAAATATGCCTCTCTACTAATGCTCACTTAGGAAACATCGTTAGCATTTTTGGAGCAAAAAAGTAATTCATGGCTGTGTGGACAGGCATATATTTGTAATGGTTTCAGCAACAAACTTTCACAAGCTTTCACCTATGTTTATGGTACTAAGAACTGTAAAAATGTATGTATACTGAATACCTGCACAACAGTTGTTGCTTGTCATGTTGCCTAGTAATGCCAAGTACGTAGTAGCTATTAAAATAACTAAAACCTTTGGAAACCTGTACTTACAGCTTTCACTCAGTGGACAGATGTCTTGGCTGAGCTGCAGTGTTCTTGAACTGTGCTAGGTCTCTACTAGGTGGCATTGCTTGTTCTGTAGTAGTTGCCTACACAAGTAACTGTAACTGATCTATGTCTACCCTTTCCATGGATAATTGTTTTAAAAATTCTGAACAACATTCCATGTTATTTCAGGTAGTGTTCAAGGGAAATGAATCTAATGTTTTAATTGAAACATATTGTCTGTTCTCCCACTGAAGAAAAAGAAGCAGAGATAGGCTGTCATGTTTTATAAGTTTGGGGGACCACCTTCACCATTTTTTTAAAATTTTTAAATCTAAATATCTTAGCTGATGCAGTACTGAAGGAATGAGGTTAGATTGATTTCAGCAGTCTTTCCAGAGCCAGACGGCTTTGTTGCTTAGTAAAATGGATTTATCTGATGGCTCTTGGGGGTTCTTTTTTCTGCAAGAAAAGAGGCATGACACGTGGAAGGATGAAGAGGCCAAATCTTGAATGATGGTGAAACATTTACAGTTTCAGAAGTTCTGTTTATTTGTCCAAATAATATTGAAGCTACTAATCACCCGTCTCTTATAGAGAATATTTAGTTCCGCTCACTTTTCTCTGAGTTTGTTATGCACAATTTAAGTGCGATCTTGTACTGTTTTGCTGCCATGATGAATGGTATTGGCAGTTAAATGGAAACAGTACAATGATGATAATAGTAGGAATCATCTGGCTTGCTCTTTAGAAGGAATTTAACCTGAGGGAGTGAATTACGCGGACTTTTTGAATAGCAGAAGGAGCATAATATGTCCTTTTGGTTATGTAGGCTACATTTTATCTTGATGCCTTTCAGACGCTCAAAGGGTGTGAGACAATTTGAGCATCACCAGCACAGGCACTCAGACTGATACCTTGAATGGATGCTGAACTGTGCTGCGTTATGTTCCATTGTAGCGTTTCAGCATGTTCACTTCTCTAACTTCTGTCCATTGTTTAGTGCTCCTGTTCTAGGGTGAGGTTCATTTTGGATGCGTTCTTTTACACCTACTAACAAATCAGTGATGAAGTCCTTGCTGGTGAAGGCTACTGAGTGATACCAGCATTGCTAGAGCAATGAGTTATAGTAAAAGCAATCACTTGGTAAATTCAAATTTCAAATATTTCAGTAAAAGTTTCTGCCTATGAGAAAGGCAGTAAGTACATCATGCCTACAGAAAGACTGTCCATCAGTCTTTTTGTATACATTTCGTATACAAAAAAATTTGTCTGCAGGATGCTTTCAACTGTGTGAAAGCAGAATAGAGTAATTCATTGTATATGTGAAAGGAAACAATGTAAATCCTTTTATCAGCAGTAGTACAGTCCAGGTCTTTGGTGCAGTGGAGTGAAGGTTGGTATGCAGACTCTTTTATGCTGTCCCGCTCTCCACCATCTTCATGACTTAGCACCTGCATTGTTTGAGGCCTTGACGTAGGGCTACATCCAATAGTTGT
>VXAV01007751.1:189061-204908 GCA_013399715.1 Alectura lathami | reverse complement strand
TTTTTGGTTTTTTTTTTTTTTTTTTTTTTTTTTTTTTTTGTTTTGTCAGGTCAAAAATGTAAAATAAGGGATTCAGTATTTCACATTATAAATACTGTTGTTTATAGTTACTTTATTGGAAAAAGTGTTTAGCTTGCAGTCATTGCTTTTGAAGAAGCCCCACCACCTCCACCAGAATAAAGAATTCTTTCTGAAGCTCTGAGGTTAGACTGAGGCTCCTAAAACAGTCTTGAAATCGCAGAGCTCAACTCTTGAGAATATTAGCATCCCTTTGTATCTCCTGAGAAGAAAATACCATGGAGTCCTAACAATTTTTTCTTAATTTCAGACTTCTGAACTGGGTGTCACAGAACACGTAGAAGGAGATCCCTGCAAGTTTGCTCTGTGGGTTGGAAGAACACCAACTTCAGACAACAAGATTGTTCTCAAGGTAATTCTAGTGGCTATGCTTAATGAATATATATGGATGTACTGGGTCTTGTCGTTGTTGTTCTTGCTTGTTAGTAGGCAACAAGTGATGATTTCTGCTGCTTTTAGAGAGACAACTGCTGAAGGATCATCTGATTAAAGTGACTTAACAGCAGAGGTGAATCTGTGTTGGCCTACTGAAGCGTTAAACAAACTTGCTTTTGAAATGGGAACAGAAAGCTTTGATCCATACTTGAATTTTGGAGCTCGAAGACTTCAGCCACTAGCAGACAGAGCAGGTGTTGCACCACAAACAAGTGACAGCATCAGTAATACCTTTTATGCTCAAGTTGCTGCTGCTCATTACTGATGTTTCTTTTTTTCATGGCCCATATTTTCATGCAGAAATGAAAGTAGTATGAAAAATTTTGTTTTTCTGTGGNAGGACCTACTATGTCAGCTGGAGAACTTTTATGTAATAGCACAAGCAGTTAACAGCTAATTTGACATATTTGGGGGACTGTCAACTCTGAAACTTTTCTGTTGTATCGCTTAGTATTGTTGAGATGGAAAAAAGAGTTCATCTTTCTATTTACAGGGTAACACACCTACTAATAAACTTGGTTGTTTTCAAATATATTTTGTTGGTTGCTCAGTAATGCCACTTTAAAAAGGCCACTCAAATTTATACATTTTGCTGGTGTATTCCAGACTAAGGAGGAGCTCACATTAATTTCTGCATACGCTGAACTCAGTGAGTGCAGGGAAATGAAATTTGGCCTCAGTGAGTAATATAATTTGTTCAGTGTTTATACTCGCATAATTTCACAGACAGTGCTTTACAACCTGCAGTGAACTTCCCAGAGCAGAACTGTATAAAGGATTTTGTGTCAAGAGCACCGTACCCAAGATCACTTTGAAGTGTTCCTGTTCTCTTCAGTTCTCTTCTCTACTTTGAGTCTAGAATATTTAGATAATTTTTACAGTATGTGAAGCTTTTCAACAATTTTGTTGATTTTTTGTTTGTTTTTGAAGATTGAAAATAGCACTTCCCTTAGCTCATTAACAATGTAAGTAAATTTCATGAAAATACAAAAGATTTAACAAAACTCTGTATTTGGCTTCTTTTCCTAAATACTTTTCTTTCTAAAAGGAAGCAAAGATCTTTTTCCTAGCTGTTCATTGTTTCTTCAACTTTTTCCACACCTTTGGAATGCTGTTTTGATTTTCCCTATTTATTAAATATTGACAGTATATTAGAAGCCAATTATTTCAAAAGATAGCAATGAAGAGGAGTAAAAGAGTTTATATATTATAATTTGTTTAGATTTGCACCAATGCTTACATTTAGTAGCATTTCAGATGTAGAGTAACAAAGTTAAATGGGATTCAATAATCAGATTACATGTTGGGCAGCTGGATATCAGCTCTTTTCTGGGTATCTCAAAGTCACAGATTATATATTGCAGGCAGTTAGGGAACTACAATCCCTAAAATAGCTTTCTGCTCCCAGGTATATTTCAAAAGTAGGAAGAATAATGCATGAAATGTGTTGTGGAAGTGTATGTGTCGTAAATTAATTGTTCGTTCAGTGCTGGCAGATTATTATATAAAGTTACAATGGACCTGTAATGTAGCATGGGTTTACGTACCAATGTTTAGGATGTTATTACTGGAGTTCTTAAAGTAAGTCAATTCACTGTGTCTATTGTGTGGCACACGCAAGGCTTCAGCCTTTTGGGGCCTTTAAGCTATGAAAGAAGAATCTGAATCTCAAATAAAACAGTTTTTAACCGAACAACATTAACACTGCTGAGAAGTGTAAAGTAGCGTTGTTTGTTCAAAATGAAGACAACTAGCTTGAATTTCCATTTCTCTGTTCATGTTTCCAAAAATCATTCACATAATCTTTCTTTAAGCCTTCCTGTTGGTATTCATTAGTTGACTATGTTTGTGGATTTTTCTCAGCTAAAATAGTCCTTTCTGGTGTTTTTGTTTCTTCAACATATCAAAGGCATCCAGTATAGAGAATAAACAGGACTGGATTAAACACATCCGGGAAGTGATACAAGAAAGGACCATTCATCTGAAAGGAGCATTGAAAGAACCAATCCACATCCCCAAGACTGCACCAACAACAAAACAGAAAGGAAGAAGGTAATTAATATTGAAAATAGTCAGAAATCTCTCTGTATGCCATTTCAACAGCACTATTTCCTCTGTGGAGTTGAATTTCTAATAGCTTTCAGTGGAATGGACAAAACCAAGAGCCATTGCGGCCAGTTTTGTCTTATAATTAATTTCCAGTTTCCTGCAGTGCTGAATATGTGGAGATTTCCACCCCGAGCAGTCCCTAACTAGTGCAGATTTAGCCATTACAGAAGGGATCTGGGATTGCAGTACAGGCTAGCTGTACATTTTAGATTTTCACAATTGTACCTGTGTTACTTGTATTCAGATCCTTGGTTTCCTTTGATAGAGCTTAAAATGTGTGACTGAGTAGTCTGCTTGCTAGCTTCGGCTGCTTTTCTTGCTATAGTCCTGACTGGTTGGTTGCATTGATTCCGTGTGATGCAGACCTTGAACAGAAGGATCTGTTCTTTTAAAGCATAGAGTATTAAGTGATGGATATTTCATTTTTGCATCCATTATTTTGTCTAGCTAGTGTCCATGGCCACAATATCTAGTTGTATAGACCTGTAAGTAGGAGATAATGCATTTAAAATTAATACTGTAATGAAAATTGAATTATTTGCAGAGATGGCGAGGACCTGGACAGCCAGGGAGATGGTAGCAGCCAACCTGATACTATTTCAATTGCCTCACGAACCTCACAGAACACGCTAGACAGCGATAAGGTAAGTTCAGTTTCTCAGGTGTTGTTTTGTTCTGAGAGCAAATGATCTGTACCTTGATGTGAGTTGGCACCTGAAACTAGTCCTTAGTGCTTTTAGAGTAGCAGCATGGAAGCGTTCAAGCTTTTACAAATAGCTGTATGCAATAGAGAAAACATCTTGAATACGGTGGGGGAGCAGGGGTGATTGTTTGTTTGAATCTAATAGGTCATAAAGAAATTTGTTTATTTCAAACTGGAACTGCTTTGCCCCCCTTCTTCTGCCAATTGTCCAAAGCTTTGATGCAACTTAAATATGAAGTTATGTTTTCCATGAAATTCAATGCTGTGCACAGAATTTTTCATGGTGTCAGTCTCAGACTTTCTGAAAGCCTTCCATCTGTTGTTTGAGGTTGGTGATTTCCATGTGGTTGCTTTTGTGAAGCAAAAGTACTGTTCAGTGTTCTTGCATTAGAGTGTTCACTTTCTGCATGAGAGCTAATGAAAATCACCATATGAAAGAGGAGTAACCCACCAGTCTGAGTATCATATGGTACCAGCACTCATGTTTCCTTTCCTCCGTCTTTGCCTGTAGGTTCTGGCTGAATTGTCCCATAAGGTTACCACAGCCGGAGTTTCTCATGGCTAGAAGAAAGATAGGCATCAAAAAAGTAAAAATTCTTATATAAAACGTGTATGTATTACTTTGGAGTTGAAAGATTTCTGGCAAGTGAGAAGTGATAGGACCTCACAGGGAGGTAGAGATGTTTATTGAATAAGAGAATGAACAAAAAGATGGAAGCTGCTTAGTAAATTGCTACAAAACACATTTACAGGTTTTTGGCCTGTTGCCTCATTGGGTAAAACTGTTCTGATGAGCCACTCAAATTACACAGGTAGATAATCAGTCAATTACAGAGCAGCTAGCTGTGTAGGTTCTCAGAAATAACATTCTGACAATTCCCACACTTGTCTGAAGGCGAGTTTAGTTTCCATGTTTTTGCAAGGCACTTAATATTTAATTTCCTCTTGTAAAGAATATTCTCTTGTAAAGAAGAAGAAGATAGAAAAAGGGAAGTACTAAGTGCTTAGGGCTGCTCTTGTAGTTGTCAAAAATAGCATCTGTTTTCACCTTGTACATTTGTACTGATGCTGGTCTGTAGTTTTGGTGGTTGTTTCTTCTGTGGGCGTCTGTTGGAGAAATGGTTCCTTAGAACAAGAAAAGGGTCTTTCAGTGACTCTTGCTATTTTATTCCTTGCATTCTTACTTAGCTATTTAGTGATTTACAAAAATGCGCTATCTGTACTGGCAAATAGCGAAATGCACATTTAGATGTGTTCTCAAAACCCATGTTTAGATTTCTGCTCTGAACAGTCCCTGACTAATGTAGATTTAGGGTGATCTGTCACGCTCAAAGCCAAGGCATGCTCTTTCTGATTTCCCTGATTGTTGACTGAGATGTGTGAACATCTCAGTGGGATTATGCTTCAATTCCAACTGAAGTGATGCAACCCATCCCTACCATGCACAACCACTGCCACTCCTTAGTTGTTTATGATGTACTATTTACAGGGAAGTAGCATGGATCATCTCCGGTTGCCCTTCACAGCAGTATTTTGGGCATCATACAAGAATAACTAAGAAAGCTGGCAAAGTGAAATGCCCTCAGGATTATCTTCCAGTCTGACATGAGAAAGAGTCTTACCAACAACCTGTTCAACAGGAATTAGAAGTGAAAAGGACGAGGAATAGAAGGAAGGAGAAGCAGATAGGTCTGTTCAGTTTCAAAACTTAATTTGTCAGGAAAATATTTCTTAGTGAGCTTAGTTTTGTTTTTAATGTAGGTTTGAGTTTTCACATTAGTGTGTAAAATTCCTGTTAGACTTTGCTTTGATGAGGAGAGCAGACCAGTTCGTACTGGAAACTGGGACATCTCCTGGAAGTTAGTTGTGCTGTGTCTTACATGTGTCCAAGGAAGGAATTTACTGGTTACGCACTCTTTTAAAGTATTTGAGTTAGAACGGCTTTGTTTAATGTTTCTGTTACGTATTTTTGTTTGTTAAACACATTAAGAGGAGAATTTTTAAAAATCTGCTTAAAAATACAAAACAAAAATCGTTAAGGAACAGCAACGAGCAGAAGGCCAATGAAATAAGTAGGATATGTTGATGCTTGCTGAATCTGAAGTACATTGAGAATTCATTTATCTGTAGTCCATTTGGGGGTTAAAATTAACTGTAGTTTTTTTCATTCTGGAAGCTTAAAGTATGTTTGAAAGCCTTACAGAGGTGGAGCAGGAGAGTTGTAGGAATTTTAGGTGCTGTTGACGTGGTTAGCTAGTTGGAGCAGTGGAACTTCTCAGTAGATGTTGGAGCAGGACCCAAACTGAGCTGGTTTTCCAAATTGAGGAGCATTAAATATCAGCTACTGTGAAGTAGCATTAAGCAAGTGGTAGAAATGTTAAGCATTGGATTGCTTATTGTGCTGTTGCTGGGCATTCTTTTGTTCACTTGTCCACTACTGTGGGTAAGAAAACACAGCCCCAGACACCTCGTGCTAGTCAATAGGCAAGTAAAACCTTTCTTCTGTTTTATTCATCGTATGTTCGGACTATTGACACTTCTTAAAATGTTTTTTGGTTAGAAGCACTAAGTTTTTATACAGGGAGAAGAATACCAGGAGTGAAATTCTTTATCCAAAATGAAGTATCCTTTCTTGTCTCCTCAGACATTTGCTCTGAAAGATTTAAAAATCCTTAGCCTTGGAAGTGCCTGAGTATTGTCCAGATGAACTGAATTCTTTACATCCTGTTTTCTGACTTAATTGGAAATGCCTTAACAACAGAAAATAACTTTTGGATTAGCTTTTTCCTTCTCCACCCTGGCTTTTTGGGCTAGAATTGTAACTTCTGATTGTTAGCTGCAGTTTTGCGTGTCGCTCTTCAGTAATGACCAGGAAGATCCAACAGACTGCTTATAAGGTTAACATCCCTCCCAGCTTCATGTTATCTCAGGACTGTATTGGAAGATGGAATCAGCATTCAGAATCATCTTGGTAAAGGGAGAAATGAACTGGCAAAATACCATGCAATTTAATAGGGACTCGTTTGAGCTAATGTGGGTAGGTGGAAATGATTAACTACTAATGAAAATGGTGAGAGTATTGAACAGCTTTTGCGAAGGAGATCTGGGAGTTATAGAGGCTTGCAACCTCTGTATTATTTAAGTGTGATGCAATTATGAGAAAGTCCTCATTCTTTATTCAGTGCTTGTAAGGCTTTTGCTAGGTACAGCAGCCAGTTTTGAATACAGAATTTTAGCAAATTACTGGGCCATTGCAAAAGTTCCAGGAAAACCAAAAGGCTGATTAGAAGTCTACTGAGCATAGCCTACAAGGTAAGAAAAAGAGTTGGGGCTGATGAGTCTAAAGCAAAAAGGTGGAAGGTCTTAAGACGCTTACGGTCTTCAAATGTGTAAAATGCTACTACACAGAATTACAGACTAGTCTTTTACACATATTTTTAGTGGATGTGATGAGATTAAAGGCCTTCATTTTTATGGAAGATTGCGCATTGCAGTGACTTGTTTTTTGTGGCTATGGAAGTGTGAAGCTCTAGAGCAGCCTAATTTTGAAGGCTAGAGAATGTTCATAATTGGAAATCTTTGAGAAACGTTTGGATAGATGTTAATCATAATTCACATAGATGCTCTGGAGGAAGAGCATGTCCTAAGATCCTTTTCCATCTCCTTATTAATATCATGCGCTGTATCTTCATATGACAAGACAAGCTAAATACACCCACAGCACCAAGCCGTGATGAAGTATTAGAAGGTATAATGGAGTCCAAGGTAAAATGTAAGCTTCTTGAGAGGGAGATGCCTGCTCCATCAAAGTACCTCAGTTTTCCAAATGCGTGCTCTCACTGTACCCTTCCCAGTAAATATTTTGCCCTTCACCTTTCACAGCCTTCCTTTCATTCATGTTCTGTGGCGTGTAGACACCGTTTTAGGTGGCTAATGAATAAGAGATGACACTTGGCCTTTTGTTCCACCTCTGTGCAGTTACCTAGGCTCAGATCTTGATCTGGTTTTAACATCTTCTTCTGGACTTGATCCAGTGCATACAAAATGAAATGGGGAAGCTGGAGGAAACGGTGTAGATCGGATAGATCTCTTTGGACTTGTGTTAACTGAGCTGGCAGAAATGTTAAATAATCCAAACTATTTTGGTAGCTGAGAAGATAATAGGCTTTTATAAGAAGAGCTATCATAGGGTGTTATCTTAAGTAGCAGGAATGATGGTAGCTGCTCTGTGTGGTCAGTGGAGCATTATTTTATTTTTCATGAATTGTCTCTTGTGCCCAGCTGGTAACATTTCGTACTGCAGTCTGTGTAAATTTGTGTTTGACTTACATGCTTCTTCAAGCCTGTGTGTAGTACTTTGGAAAACAGAAAAACGACAGAAGCAGCAGGAGACAACCAAGTTCTACCAGCTGAGAATGCAGAAAAGACTGCTGCCAGCAGGAAGAAAAAAAAAAAAATCACCCTGGGTTTTTACTTTAGTAAAAACGAATATATATTCCTGAGCATACACTCAGAGTCAGAAACGAAGTCCGGGCCTGGTCAAAGAGAAATACACTGAGAAAGAAACAAGTGCAGTGTGGGAGAAAAGAAGTAGGGGACATGCAAGTTCTATTTTAAAAAGAAGTTACAGATTTTTCACACTTGAAATACTAGAGAAAGCTTATTAGCTGCTCTCTTTCCTCCCCCTTCTCCTTAATGTAAAATTACCGTGGGGCAGTAAATTTAATAAGCAGTCCTGAAATGAGGTGATGCGTAAAAGCCATTGTACTTGTCAGATCTCGGTCAGTAGTGATCTGGTGCAGTGTCTCTGACTTCAGCAAACCTGCGCTAAGGATCACACGGAATCATAGGGATTGGAAGGGACCTCAGGAGATCGCCTAGTCCAGCCCCCCAGCTCTCTATAACTCTTGTGCTATGCTTTTATTTTTTTCCTCTCTGCAACTGGCAGTGATTAAAAAGCCCCCGAGAGATGAACATAGATGGTTAACATTAATTTCAGCAGCAACAGCAAGACACCATGTCCCGTGATAAGCTGTTTAATTAAACCTTATGCCTTTTTTAATCTGCTGTTCTATTTCTGTCTGGTTTTTGTTTCTCATCTAGTCTCTGTCTCTCCAGTTTCCATGTTTCAAACATAGTCTCATTTATTTTTATCATGCATGATTAATTCAGTTTACATAAAGAGATTCTTGAGAGTGGTGGATAAAGCCCTTGTTCAGCCTAAATTTTGATTTAGGTAGTTTGTAACTCCTTTGTCTTCAGTGCAAGTCAGTCTCCCGGTTGTGCTGTGCCTCTTTCTCTTCCCTCCAGCTAGCCTGGAGAGCCTTGCCAAAGCTGTCCAACAACAGCTGTTGAGCAATGTACTTAATCCCAGACACTCCTTGGTGTCCAACTGCATTTAATCAGTGCAGAGGATGAAACTGCTTTCAGAAAGCATGCTATGGAACGAAAATGAGCAGAAACAAAGGAGAAAGTGCTGTTCCTAGCCATTACAGTTGTGGGGATGAAGAATGGTTGTTTTCCCAAGGGAGAGGAAGGTAGATACGGTTTTTTGGTTGGTTTGCCATGGTGGTAACTTAGAAGTAGGCTGAGTAGAACACACATTTGTTTCGGGTGTTCTAGGCAGCAGCAGAGAAGTCCTGTGCTAAGTTGCATCCAACAATGTTAGAGTGCTTGAGAACAGCGTGGAACGAACTCTTGCAGGTGGGAAGTGTTTTGCCCACTGCGTGCTGAAGTGTGGTGGAATAGGAAGTTTCAGTGGAATACTGATCAGCCAGGATGTCTAATCCCCCCAGGGTCTTAATTACTTTTTTTTTTTTTTTGGTACCTTAGGAGTTTCTGACATGGCTACCATCAACCTTTGTTTGTTTTTTCCTTTAGCTTAATACTGTATGAAATACTTAATGAACATAAAAATCTGAGAGCTTTGCTTTTTTCTTTTTTTTTTTTTTTCCCAATTAAGGGAAGGAGTAAGATCTATATTAAAGCTGAAAGCACATGGCCTTTGCAGTTGTGGCAAAGTACATTTCTATTTGCGAAGAAGTGAGTGGTCAGACAAGGAAGCAGAGCACTAGAGCTATGCTCCTGTAGGTATTTAGGAGAAAATACAATGACTAGATGGAGCTTCTGAGAAGTGCCTACTTGTTACTGTCTTGGTGATTACACTGATGGGGGGCTTCCCTGAGAAAAATTTGGTCTGCATTGTTCACCTTGTGCAGTCACACTCAGTCAGCTTTTTCCTAGTCCCCATCAGCCATACAGATGGTTTCAATTGTTCATCGAAAAAGGCTGTGGCATAAATCAATACCAGAAAACAAGGGAAAGCTTTTACTTTTTCCCCTTCGGCATAGTTTCGCATGGGCTATAATAAAATATGGAGAAAGGGGGAAGGGAAAAAGGAAGTTTTTAATGAGGGAGAAGGTAGCATGTTTTGAAGATGAACTACAATAGTTTGGATATTGGGACTGTCTGAAGAGTTGTAGTAGTAACAGTCTGACTAATTTTTAGCCTGGATCTAAATGGGTGGAACCTGACTTACCATCCCTAGTATACAACACTAGTTGTATAAGGACTTTCTGCCCTCGTTAGCCCCTGCATTCCCCCAGGGAAAACTTTTTTCTTTGTATGTGGACACAAGCAAGGGTGGCCATTGAAATTAGCAGGCAAGGACCATGGGAAGGCTCTGGAGTTACTGCAGACTGTCTACTAGGAGTTGCATCTTGTTGTTGCAGGCTTGAGTAGGGAGAAGGTTGGAATTAGCCTTTTAGTCTGAGTTTCTCCAGTTTTTGTCATCTGCTCTAGAATTCTTGCTTGATAAGAAATAGTGTTATCCTAGTGAAGTTTCGCTATCCTAGTGAAGTTTTTTTAATGAAAAGCCTTGATAATACTAATAAATAATAATGTAGGCTGTTATCTTCTTTTCCTAAAGCTCATGGGATGTAGCTGGCAGGCATTTAAGAGCCTAAATATGATAGGCAAAAATAATGTGGCGGGAATTGTTCAGTTTGTTGGTATAGCACATGCTCCTATATTATCTGCAGCTGGAACTCTCAGGGAGTGTTTTGTCCTCCTTTGTCTGAGCTGAGCATTGCAGGATTACCTCCCTGAGCTGGAGGAGTTGACTGACTCGGTCCAAACTGCTAAATCCATAGAAGGACTGTACCAGCTGGGTTCTAATGTGAATGTTGCACTGAAGCTCCCTGGGCTATAGAAGTATTCAGACACTAAAATCTGAAATGGCCTGGAACACTGTTGCTGTGTGGAAGGAGAAGGCATTCCCAGGCTGTTTGGTGAAGTTGGATGGGTGTTACGGCACTGAGCAATCTTGGGAACTTTACAAAGTTTGTATCATAATTTTCATTTCAGATCAAAGAAAATGAAACAATCAAAGAGGAAGCATAAGCTTAGGCAAAAAAAAAACGTTCTAATGAAGTGCTTTGGAAGTGAGGGGGAAACCCTGAGCTTGCATGCTTTTATTTCAAGTTTGTGTGGTTTTATTTGGGGAATCAACAAGTAGGCGGAAGTCATAAGCTAATGTGGATTTTGTATCAGGTAGTTAACTATTTGGGAATATTATGTGAAGAAGTTTATGCTGGTTTTTGTAGTCATGTGTGGAGTATACTGGGTGATTTTGTGACCTGGGTATGTGGAGAGGGAACTGCAAATGTCATGGGAATAGGTTAGTGAGCTCATTTGGAAAAGGTAATTCTTTCAGCCTTGGATTTGCAAGATGATAAATCTCATGAGTGGCTGTATTTTGTAATACCTGTTCTTTGCTGTGATTTACCAGACTCAAAACAAATCCTGAAGTGGTGCTGCTTCAACTTTCAGGGTAAGGAGCAGTCTAGCAAGAAAAACTGCTTAAATCCTCCGCCCAGCCCTGTCACAACCAGTGTATTTTGAACATAGGCAGAGACGAGCAGAGTTCAATCTGTACTAAACCATCAGAACTGCTTGATTTTGAAATGGTCCCTTCTTGACGTGGAAAGCCCCAGAAGCTTGCTATCTCATCCAAAATACAAATCCTGCCAGGAATCCTAAATAGGTAGTGGTGTGTGACGGATGGTTTGATAACGAGCATTCATCTGGCTCCTTGTTCTTGTTTTCCCTCACAGTTGTCTGGTGGGTGCGAGCTGACGGTAGTAATCCACGACTTCACCGCCTGCAACAGTAATGAGCTGACGATCCGCCGTGGGCAGACAGTGGAGGTCCTGGAGCGACCCCATGACAAGCCCGACTGGTGCCTGGTTCGAACCACGGATCGGTCCCCAGCTGCAGAAGGCCTGGTCCCCTGCGGGTCCCTCTGCATCGCTCACTCTCGCAGTAGTATGGAGATGGAGGGAATCTTCAACCACAAAGGTAAGAAATAATGGAAACGAAGTCTGGTTGTCAGCAGCACGAGTTTTGGGTAATAGGGAGTACTTTGTAAATGGACACTTCAGTGTTCTTACTCAGTTTTAGTTAGATAAAGCACACTGCTTTTAGCAACCTACAGCCGTGCTGTCTATTCCAAAATAAACAGTCAGCAGTTCGCTTTGTTGGGTGAAATGTGGCTGAAAACAGGGAATAGATCTAGGCAAATTGCGTCTTGGTAAACAGAGTTGCATATCATGTTAGATCAGGCTTCAATTATGAGAAGATCTGTACCTGTCATGTGTTGAAAGAGGGACGAAAACCTCCTGCAAGTAGTATCACTAGTTCCTGGGAAATTCTGTGGTACGAGGTAATGACAAAATCAGGCTCGGTGGGAGAGGTAAATACACACATCCATGTGCCCTGGCACTGGAACAGGCTCTTGAGGCTTCTGTATTTTACTTAACCGAGCTTTCCAGACTAGCAGTGGCAAATTTAATTCCTGTTTCCAGTGCAGCTGGATTCTAAAATCTGACTTGGTTTCTGTTTTTGAATGGAAGAATGAGCCCCTGAAGGGTGCAATAAAAATCTGATAATTTGTTTGATAGCTTTTGAGGTTTTGCACTCTGCTGTAGTCCTTTGGCTCAGTAAACTTTCCAAGCTCACAGAGTAGTAAGTTATTAGAGAAAATGATTGCTTGCTTCATTTGAAACTATTTGAAGTCTTTTAACAGGAAATAATAGGAGTTAAATGAATAAATAATGGATTAAAATAAATACATAATAGGAGGTGTTTCAGCACATGCTGGAGGAAAAGATACATTTCAGAAGGTTTGTTATTGCAAGTAACAAGATCAATAAGAAAAATGGTGTTGGGGAAAACTTGTTTTCCAAACCAAAATTCTGTCTTTGGAGAGTTTTTCATTAATATGCCTATCATTTTTTAATTACTCAATCCATCTCAGCTAGCACATTACAATTTTTCTCATTTAATACTGACCCCGTATTAATATGCTTGCCTAAAAGAGGGACAGTTTGTATTTCTTACATCAGGAGCATGCACAGCAGGAACTTCCTGAATACAGCATGATAAAAATGTCTGAAGGATTTAGTTGGAACACATTTTTGACCTCTTGTATCCTGTGACCATTTGGGAAGAGAAAGTTTGCAGTTACTTTGATGATAAAATTAGAAAATGCAGTTTTAGGTTCCACTGAAACACTTCTTCCTTGGACAAGTGGGTGAAATCATGGAAATGTTAACAGATTTTTTTTTCTTCATAAGCAGTTACAGAATTGATAAATCCAAATTCCTTTGGAGCTAGGGGACTTTTACATTTGAATGCAGAGAATTATTAAGAGAGGCAGACTGTACTGAACAATATATGTTATACGAAGAACACAGGGCCTGTCAGACTCCTGAGGGAGAGAGAGAGAACTGTTTTTGTCTTTGAGAGGTTACATTTATTAATCAAACCAGTGGATGTAATCTGTATTGCCTTTTTTTTTTTTTCTTTAGCATTTGTTTGGGGGGAAAAAAAGGGGCAGAGCACTGTAAAATTAATTTCGTTTCAGTTTGACACATTGCTTTGAAAAAAGAGCATTAATTAAATATATTGATCATGGAGACTGAAGAACAGAGAAGGCAAATGCTAGGATCAACATGATTTGCGGGGATGAATGCAGGTTCAGAAGTGACTTCTGTTCACTTGCCTCTGCCACAGGCTTCCTGTGTGATGTTATTACATGTCATCTAAACCCCACCTGATAAGAAGCAGCTGCTACTTGTTTATTCCCACATTACTTGGTGTCAGGCTTTTGGACTTGGATGTTTGGTTTGGGAAGTTTCCCGTGCATGTGACTGAAGTCAGCGTGAACTGTCTCGAACACGCTGCCTATTATATAACACTAGGTATCTGGAGGCTAAAAAAAGAAAAAGAGCTTTAGACTGTGCACTTGAAACCACAGGATGCTCTTGACTTCAGTCTGTAACTGAGTGTTCTATTGCTTGAAAGAGGTTGATAATGTTTGTTACACAGAGGGATTACAAAAATCAGGGAAGGTTGGTGGAGTGCTGTGGTTTTATTTTTTCCCCCTGCATAGTGAAATACTCCTCAGACAATCCCAAACAGCAATTGTCCAAGTGCTGGATTTGATTAAAGATCTGTAAAGAAGGCATTGGGGAATATGCTAATCAGAAGAGTGGGAAAAAAATGAGGTGATGATCTCAGTTTTTAAGTATTGTTCATTGTGGGTATTGATTGAGGTATGAATTCTTCAAAACAACATCAGAGAAAATCCTAAGACAACAACAACAAAAAAACAAAACACCCTCATAAGAAAGAACAAGTGCATGACTTAGGTAATTCAAAGCAGGCCTCCCTGCACTTGGGTTAACTACTGTTAAATTTCCGAGATTTCCAGTGGCTGATTTTTGCAGCTCTGTCTTTTCAATACAAACCCTTCTATTTTTTATTTATTTGGTCTACAATGCAGGGAAACTTGCAGAGTATTTGAATGATTTAGCAGATGATTGCCCTCTGGAGTTTTTAGGTCCACAAATTATGTGATATGTCACGCTAACTGTGTGAGCGTCAGGTATGAGTAATTCCGTACGGTTCATGGGTTAAGGCACGTGCAGCAGACACGGGTCTGGTGTTTGTGCACGTCTGGCATCACAAGCTGCTCTGCAAGGCTCAAAGGGAGAGAGGTTTTACGTAATCCTAAAGCAAAAGGGGAGATGACCCATCGTCAGAGAAGTGTAAGGGGGTAGCTGCTTGAATGTGGGGTGCTTAGCCTATAGGTATGGATTAAGTGAAGAGTTTTTGCGCTCCTTCAATGTCGTCTGGACTCTGTAGATCTTTAGTAGCATCTTCTAATTTCAGTTGTTTCCGTGAAACAACGTTCAGAGTTTTTCTGGCACCCCACAGTTCAAATTCTGCACACCCTTCATCTTTGATCTTTCCAGCAGCATTGAACAATGCTGTCTCATCGCTGACTGAGGCTGGAAAGCCGTATCAGAGGTGAAGAGAGCTTCGAGGTTTTGCAATAGCAAACCTTTTCTAGTTTACAGCTGATTAAGGTGTGTAAAATCAATTTTCATGACTACGTAAAAACGTGTTGGGTGATATTTAATTGTCTGAAATGGTGATCAGCCAAACTGGGTGATATGAAAGGTTATTAAGGCAGAAAGTGTGTTCACTGGAGCCTAGCTCTGACAGCGGATCGTGGTCGTTCAGTGTCTGTCCACGCTCTGTCAACCACTGAAGGTAATGTTGTTTTCTTCTCATGTTAGAAGACAGGAGTGGCAGCCCAGAAGGTGACTCTCTTCAATTGCCTGCAGAACTTTGTACGTTACTTATCCTCTAAGAATGACTATTATTTTAAATACCTAATCACTATCAAAGGTTAAAAAAAAAAATGCATTTATGGTATCTTCAGTCTTCAGAATTTTATAGCAGTTACCAAACATTTTGTTAGGAGTATGGGAAAGGATTACACAGAAAAAAAGGCATTCATTAGGTGGATAGTCGTTTAGGGAGAGCGTTGATTGCAGATTCCAACCCTCTTGCTTGCTCTGCTGGATATCAGATCTATTTTTATAAGTTATTTGGGTCATTTAATCAATTTAATATGCATTTTTACAGATGAGTACATTTTTAAAAATCTAAATCCCTTTTATAATGGGGAAAAAGACAAACAAGTGGGTAGTGAAGAGGCTGAATAACAGTTGGTGCACTCTAAAAAAAAATAAAATAAATTGCTAGCTTTGGAAGAACATGTTTTTCACAAGTAATACATACGGCAACATTTTTTTTTTCCAATGATTCCCCACATGTTATTGGATATGGGTGAGAAAGAATGTTCCTGCTGCTTTATTTGGTGCTTTTTTCTTTCTTTTTATTTTTTATTTTCTTCTTTACCAAGGTTTCTTTCCATTCTGTTGAACATTCTTTATTATATGTGCAGTTCTATTTCCTTTGTTTGCAATGGCATTTATACAGCCATGTCCCATCCAAGTTTGAGTGCTTCTGAAGTCTGAAGAATTTGCATTAGCCCCAGATCTCCCTCCTGCCCTCCTGTAGATTCCACTGTTTGGAGAGCAACAAACACTACAACAACCCTTTGCTCATGAGGCTGACATTTGCATATCTGGGTTATAAGTTATATTT
>VXAV01007751.1:166528-189056 GCA_013399715.1 Alectura lathami | reverse complement strand
TGGAGAGGGGTGGGGGTTGTGGGGGGCGGTGTTACAACATCTTACTGCAAACTGATGATGCCATCTGTCTGGTTCAAAACTAGGCCAGAGAGGCTTTTTGTTTGTCTGGAGGTGCAGTCTGCCTGCTTTACACCTCTTTATAATCCAAGTATCCGTATAGATTTGCTCAGATCTGAAAAGTGGGTGACATCTCAGTAACCTGGTGTGGCATACCATGCTGCAATGCTGAATGCTGGCTTTTCATTTTACTGTGAGGATGTGGTCCCGATTGGTACCATAAACATCCAAATGGTTTTTAGCAGTTTTATTTTGTTTTCCCCCAGCTGTAGTATCTCTCAAAGAATCTATGGTATAATAAGGAGGATCAAACAGCTGACACTGTCCAACACAAAGGTTAACAAATTTGATTGAAGAGCTGTGTTTGAGGTGTCAAAGCTCTTCTTGAATGAGTATGGGGACCTCCTATTCAGGAATTAAGAAAAAGAAATACTGCACGGGTGATCTAGAGATACTTCTCCAGAAAAGAGAGACATTTAATAGCTGAGGCCACAGAATGGGATAAAATAGTCTTGAATTTTTTGCGTTATGTAAGTTTTTTCTCACAAAACTGGAGTCCTTCTGTTCAGAGAATTTTAGGTGAAAGGGGAGAGGAAGAGGATAAAGGTGAAATACCTCAGATTTGACGGAGATCTTTGCAAGTTATGATTGAGAAATGTGGTGTTTCTATGCTGAGTTCAAATACTGCTATATAGGAAGCAGCAGCTCTGATAGCAGCAGCAGAATTTGGTGAAGTAAAATGGGAATCCAGTTTGAGCAATTGAAGATGGACTGCCTGTTTGCAGTGGAAGTAAAGAAGGAATAAAGATAAGCAGGAATTGTTTGCTTAGAAGCAGTGGGAGGCTGCAGAAGGGGAAGATTTCCTGCTTTAGGACTGTGAGCAAGTGAAGTGTAGGCCATGAGTAAGGACAGAGATCTCCCCGCCCGTGGCTCAGAGCCAAAGTACTGCCTGTGAGACTGTCTGACAACCTTTGCAGCTGCAGGAAATGAAAAAGTTACAACCCAGACCCAGAGGGAAAGCAACTCACAGCAGTGACTAGGTATGTTGCTTGCTTAAGTTTGTTGCCTTGGGGCCACAGGGCAAAAGGTGGGGGCTGTAGTTTCCAGGGCACAATGCAGCAAGGGATAAGCTTCTGCTACACAGCCAGATGTGAACACATGCAGAAAGTGATACTGAGGAATGTGTTGTAGTATACAGGACACTGAGTGTTACTTCAAGGATTCTGTTTCTTGATGAATCAATTACCTCCTAATAATATTTCCAGATAGCAGGCTGCCCATCCAGATAATCAGCCGATGGAAAGCCTTACAAGCAGTTCACAGCATACAATGCTGAGCAGTCAGCTGGGTTTCACACTCTGCTGGTCTAAATTAGCAAGAAATTGCAAATGCCCTACTGCGGTGTCAGTTCAATTTAATTACCAGGCAAACTTGAGCTTGACCAGAAGTGCAGACCTTTTATTAGCTAGAGTTCAACTAAAAAATGATCGTTGTTTTGAAAGCCTAATAAGTAATAAATTTCCATGTAATTACAAATATTTCACTAAGAAGCATTATTAGTCTAAATTGCTGTAAAAATTATTTGAGTGGTGTGTCCATGTGTGTGTAGGTTTTTTTTTTAAACACATTCTCATGCCCTGGTCCAGGTAAATAAAATAGCTACAGTATGAAAGTAAACCAAGAATTCTCTATCCTAGCTTTCCCATCACACAGTTTCCAGTTAAAAACATGTTTTGAGCGTAAGTAAACTTAAATAAAATCTCAGGAGTGGGCTGTGGTCTGTTAGATCGTAATCACTGCATTGAGCTTTACAGCCATACTATATCAGATGGTCAGAGTCTGGTGGCAGCCAAATTCTAACTCAGCCTTGAATAAACATGTAGTCTGTATGAATTGCTTCCCTGGCAGTTCAGTCCTGTGCTGGATAACACGGGTTGTGAAGATTCAGTGAATCTCACAATTTGAACTTCTGGGACAGGTCTCTGTAAATCAACTTTATATGTGCTCTGAAAATCCATAGGATTGGTTTCTGCATAAGCCTGCCTCTAACTTATGCACTGTTCTTCTACCATAACCCAGTCCAGGAAGACCTGACAGGTCTGTATTTTCCATGCTGACTCTAATTACAGGTTAATTTTTGTACACAGATAGTGAAAGCTCTTTGCCCTGTTAAGGAGTTCAGTATTACATCTGAGAAAAAGAAGAAACGCTATAATACTGGCTTGAATGTGCTCTTGGTCCCAGAGAGCTGCCAAATAACGTTTCTCTTATAAATTGCAGTTGGAAGGGAAACCGGTGTATAAAAAGTATCTGCCTCAGAACAGATGTATTTGCACAGCTGATCTTTGGGAGGTAGAAGGTGGATATAAACCAGCAATTCTGATGGCTTTAGGTTTCCCAAGGGCATTATTTTGCTTGCAATTAGCCTTTCTCTGACAGCAGTTTCTTCTCCAAAGCACGGTTTTAAGGCAAACTAAAATTGTGGGCTACCAATGTTGCTAGGATGTTGCAATTGAAGTAAAGCATTGTGGAGCATTTATTTTCTGTAACTGCCCTAGGTGCAACAAATGGTTGAAAAAGTTGCTTTGGTGTTAGGAGTTACTTGTTGAGGGTGTCTTCCTTACCCATGCTTTGTTTTGGAGGAAGTAGCAGCTGGTGCTGCTGGCCTGTGGGGAGCAGTCACAGATTTCTCTTCCTTCAGCGAGCAGCCTGGCAGGGCCGTGGGGCTGGAGACAGCTCTTCAGCGTGCGGGTGCTCCTGGAGATGGGGAGCATCACAGCTGCGTGCTGACTGCCTCGTTCCTGACAGGCAGTCTATCAGAGTATGCTTTTCTGCAGCTGGGATGGTTGTTCATTTCCCAGGACCATCTGGGTAATTTTACATGCTTAGTTTTTCTTCTGCCACAAAACTACGTCATATGGCTGTCCATGAGGTCTTCTGTTCCTTTTCTGGCTCTAGTTTTCTGGTACTTTGGCTACTGTGCCTGGTATTCTTAAACGTGGTGTTGGGAGGAGTAGTTGTGTGTTGTGTTAGACAAAGAAATGGTTGGGGAGTGGGCTAGAGTGGATGTTCTTGTGCACCTTTCAAATAATCATCTGTCGTCATCACTGCCTGCAGGTGGAGGTGGCAGGATTTAGCAGCCCAGAGACTTCCTCCACTTCTGGTTTTATGAGGACGCTGCTGAAAGTATGCATCCTGTTGACTTCATTTTGCTTCTCCTACAGTCAAATAATAAATTATTAGTCACTGTTACGTGTGCTAAACCAGAAATGCTGCTTCACTTTTAATGCAGCTATGGCAGAAGGTTTTTTATTGTTTTTGTTTGTTTGTTTTTAGCACATGCACTTTACCTCTTGTATATTGTTGGCATTGGTTTCAAATCACCAGTATTTTACCACTACCAGGGGGGAAATTCACTGTTACAGGTGTAGTTCCCATTGGGGACAGGCTCGCAATCCTCCTAGCCTTGAGTTGAGTACAATTAGCAGAACACTTTTCTCTGTCTGGAATAAATATTGAACTTATTTGCATAACTTCCATATCAGAAAGTTAGTAAGTGATAGAGTTCTTACAGCAAAGTGTGTAAATTAGACTGTAGGTGAAAGTGAATAGCACCATAAAATTCATGATCCCAGAAAAAGTCCTGATAACATTTTGGAAACTTGCAGAATGCATTTTCTAGAATGGGTACGTAATAGTTAACTCCTGTTGCAACGGAAGGCATTAATATGAAGTGACATGCAGGCGTAATTGTAAAGGCTCACTCTGGTTTGCTTGTTATCCAGTTAACCTTGATAACCAGAATTCTGCAGTCATTTGTTCTGTCATCGTAAACTGGTTGAATTCAACCTGCTGTATGTTAATCATTTAACATTAATCGTGTAGCAGAAATAAAGTCCCACTTACAGAAAACTTTCAAAAGAATGCCAAGTTTTCAAGGCCAGAGTGCACAAAGCCATGAGTGATCTGGTCTGATCTCGCAGTTGATGCACCCTTCTGATCAGAAGGTTGGACTAGATGAATTTGAGGTCCCTCTCAACCTAAGGCATCCTGTGATCTTCTGTTAAAACTTGGAATTGCTAGCATAGACTTGTTGTGTTAAAAGTGTGCTGTCAAGTCTTCGACTCCCTTATTGTCTGTGGGGATATCAGATATGCTTCAGATTTTGCCCCAAAATATATTAATTCTGTGTAAGAAATGGAAATGAATTTAAAATAGCACTTCTGCTCCTGAAAAGTGTTCATTTTTCTTGTTGGGTGTGATCATAGCCTGTGTTAGGCATATGGTCATTCCTTAATGTAATCTTTAAGGAGTCAGTGGTGTGGAGATTCCTTGAGCACGAAGTCTAGGGAAATCTATTTGCGTGTAAGAGCCTGTAAATGTGCTGAGGGAGGGAAGGCTTCTAAGGAAGCCACCTGGAAAGAACCAGTGAAGCTGAGTGGTCATGCAGAAGCGCTTAAGGGACGTGGAAGTAAATGGCATCTTCGAGGTCTAAGTTCAAGTTCCTGCTCTTCCTGGACACTGTGGAATATGGCTCTGTCTAGCAGCTGGCTGAGAAGTGTGCTTGCCAAAACTCAACAGATTTCAGGGCGTACTCAGAAATGTTAAATGTAGGGAATATGTAGCAAAGAAAAATCATAAAGGAGAACGAGGGGGAAAAAACAAGAGGGCTTACTAGCAGAAAAGTGTAGTAAGTGAATTTAAAAAAAAAAAAGTAAATAAAGAAATAAAGGCATTGGATAAGTGAGTGAAGTATGCTTTATGCAGTATTAAACAGAAAAGCTTGACTGGTGAAAACCACTGAATAATTTAGTATGTGTCTTGGGATTTTTATCTCAGTCACTGATCTTTTTATGGAGGATATTTATCATGGCCTAACTCGGTTGTTGGTTCATCCTAGCGTGTTTAGTGCTGACTTTTCTCATTGTCTCAGGTAGCACAACCCATACACTCTAATTGCTGGTTGATTTCGCAGAACAGGCTTGGGCATGTTTATCCTTTCATCCTAAAAATTTCGGTAGAACTAAATGCATTTGTACCGGCATCAGTTCGGTAAACCACTGATTCAGAGCTCTGAGTAACTCTACTCAGACTCCTGAGTAACATCTAAAGAAAAGGCTGTGCCCTGCAGCTATGTGCTGTGTTCTCTTTGCTTGCTTCAAGTGAAAGCCCAACCTGTGGGGTCCAGTGCTCCCTCACATCGTCTTTGTGTGACTGTGCTGAGATTACAATCCTCAGAACCAGGGTAAACTAATACTGGTACTGTTTCATGATCTTTTACTGTTTGCAGAATAACAAGGCCTTACTTCGTTATTGAAGCTGTAGCCGTGATGAGATGCATTTACGTTTCTGTAATGATTTTTATGTGATAAGAAATATTTTATCTGTTTTTACAGTTTTGTCTTCCAGGAAGAAGCATTTTATTATTTTTATGAAACAAAATGTCATTCTGTGTTGCAGGAGGAGATACTACAGTTTTGGTTTGTGTGAGCTTTTGAAGGACGGTATTACCTTTTAAAAACTGTCTAAGTTCTTAAGAATACTAACCTCATATTTTTGTCAGTAAGAGAAATGTGTATAAGGATAGTGAATCTGTTTGATCTTTTTGTGTGGTTCAGGGAGTTAAAATTAAGTATGACCGATACAAAATGTTTACCATGAGGTCATGCATTGTTCAGGAGGAAGTAACTCTGAAAGGAGAACATACAGAAACTGTGGCAATTAACAGAACTTTCTTACACCTAAATTCTAATTGTTGCACTGCAGAAGCATCATTGGCTCCTTTGACTCAGTTGCTTTCTGAAATATCTGAAGTATTGAATCAAACTGGCCATTTCATAGCTACATTTTCACAGTTCTCATGAGTGTTGATGAGCAGAAACACAAATTTGGGAAATAGTTTGGCAGTGTATGTTCTCTAGTGTTACTGGGTTTTATCATCTAACGGGCAATGCAGATAATAAGCCCCTGTACTGTGGACTTGATGCTCCCTTATTTGTCTTCTTGCTGTGGTAAACCTAGCCTCCAAATATACTTGAATATGTTTGGTAGCAAATCTCTGCCATTATATATAGTGAGAAAATGCCTGTTCCTTTTTGTTTTTTTCTTTGCTCTTGGCTTTGCTTTTCTTTCCTNTGGGGAGGTTTCTTCATTTTACTGAGGTATTTTTTCTAATATATAATAAAGGAATCTGTGAAAGTAGGCAAATTTTCTGTGTTAATGGCTAGTGCTTGAAATCCAGACATGCTGCAGGTGCACTCAATGCCCATGTGCCTTCTGTGTTTCCAGAAACAGCAAGTTGGGTTGTGGTTGGGCTCTGTCTGCCATAACTAGCAGTGCTGCATGACTTAACCAGAACTGCTGCAGGGACACAACTTCTGTTAGATGGTACTTAGCAGAGACAAAAAGCAGAAGGGTCTTGGTGAAAACTCTTTGTAGATAGCACAAATGTGTTTATGCAATTTGAACTTAGCAGAAGTGGAATAAGGAATATATTTTGATCAGTAATGTTGACCAGCATGTAGCCCAGAGAGACTGCAGAAGCAGTTCCTCTGGATGCAGATGGATGGAACTTCAGCAACAGTATTTCTTATTTTTTTAATGACCTAGTTCGGCTACTAGAAGTGCTCATTTTCCTTTTAAGTGACTTAAAGAAATGAATTTTAAATCAGGGATGTACTTCAATGTTCTGAAGACTTAGGATAAATATATTCTAATCCTTTCCTTTTGTCTTTGCAAGCATTTCCAGTTAAGATAATCAGGAGAGATTTATGTTAAGAACCATCCATTTCCTGTATGTGCAGTTCCAACTGGTTTGGAAAATGAACCTTGTTTTGACTGATTTTTTTTCTTGCCAGCAGGCTGAGTCCTTTTATTCTTTGGAGCGAGGAGGGAAGAGAAAGGGTGTTTTAAATGCTGAGAAAGCTACTTCAGAAAATCCGAATAAAACAGTGAGAAGGATGATTAGATGATTAAGGGTAGCTTGGATAATAAAATTAATGTCAAAAAACAGCATTTCTTCCATATGTCTCATTAGGACAGCAAGTATTTCTCACTTGGAACACTTCCTCTGTTTTCTCCACTGCAGAGACAAGGCATGGCATATTTCTTCCCTCCCACCCTTTCCTAAGTAGTGCATGTATGTGGAGCTGCATTCCTTGAACTCATCCAAAAGATTTTGTTTGAATTATCTGAATCTGGTTTGTTGTGGTTTAGCTGACAGTGGCTGGGATCCTTCAAGCTGATTTGGCATTCTGCAGTGGTGACTGTGTTGAGTCAGAATTTTCCCAAAGCTTTTCCAGATAAACAGAAGACCAGGGGTACTGAATGTCTCACCATTTCTTTGAAAGGCCTCTTCATGGAAGTGGTATACATACTCCAATTCCTTGGCTGCAGCACCAAACAGACTTAAAAACTCAAGAAAATAACAGCCTAATGAGTAAGGCGAGAGAGTTTACTGATGTCGTGTGCTTTTTGATATTCGTTCTTACTGCAGGCATGAGCAGCAGCCAGGGCGTGTTCTGCAGAGCTGGAGACAGGAAGGACTTGTTTAGATCCTGGCTTAGGGGACTGAATAGATGGATAGATGGTTCTTTTCCCAATAGTTTTAATTAAAGCCTGAGTACTTCAGTGTCTTGATATCAGTCGCTCTTGACAAATGCCTTACTCAAGATGTAGAAATAGAGGGATATTCATTCCCAGCTGAAAATCTCTTTACTGTCAATCAGAAAATACTTTCCCCAGGTTTACCAGCTAATAAGTTAGCTCTGACTCAAAAGCATGCTGACATTTTATTTATTTATTTATTTATTTTTAACTGAAGCACCACATTAGGTTGAAAGGAGTTCTTGGAAATCTCAAATTAGAGATGTTCACACAATTCACTGCAGAGTACAATTTCTGACTGATCCACTGTAGAGCGCTTTTGGCAGCTAGAAGCACTGGTAGGAAAGAACAGGAAACAACGTGCTGAATGCAGGCGCAGAGAGCCACTGTGAGACGATTCCACTGCGTGCAGGCTGGCAGTGTTATCTGTGAGAGCAAGGAGCAGCAAGGCTGGCTTTGGGAACAGGATGATCTTTGTGCGTGGAGCTGGAGAAACCAGATCCTAGTGGCGCAGCTGCGCTCCAAGCATTGAGACTGTGGGCACATTGTACACTGAGGAAAAGGCAAAGTTAGCAGCCTTTCGGAATTCTAATCGTGGTGTGGGAACTCACCTTCTGAAGGCTTGACCTCAGATTTATTTATTGATGTATTTTTGGTTGTGTTAGAGCATTCTGGTGTGAGGTTGAGACGATAACTCATCAAAGATAGGGTTTGTATGCAAACTCTGCCTGATTTTTTTTTTTTTTTTTTGTGGGAAACGCATCTTGTAAATAAAATTCCTATTGGTTTGTGCAATGTTAATTTAGTGCAAGAATTTTACTTGTTATGGATTTGTGTCTAACTTTGGCTCCTAGGTCTGGGTGGTCTTTGGTCCTGCACAGTTTTGGAGATGTCTGAGTCTTTTCTCTCTCACGTGCAGAAATGTGACTCAAAATTGTAAAAATTCTAAATGATGACAGATTTTTTTTTTTTTTAATAGATTACTTACAAAAAAAAGTGTTTTGAAATTGTGACATTTAGATGCTGGCAGAACTGAATAAAGGGTTCATGCTTCTGTTAATTTCAACTATCTTGTATACTTTAAACATGAACAAAATATTTTTAAATAACTTCACAGTGCACATTTGCACAGGAATTGCTTTTGTAAATGCAATGTCTGGGTTATGATGGAGAAGATTCCAGAGACAGACAAATGTAGTTTTGCTTGAGAACACCATTCAATTCTGAAGCTGAGGTTTTTGTTTGTTTGTTTCTGTTACAATTTCTGAAACTTTTTTTTTTCTCATAAAAGGTAGATATAAAGGAGAANTATAAAGGAGAAAAAAAAAAAAAAGAAAAAGGTTGTCTCTTTTGGCTTCTTTGTCCAGCTCTGAAGCAACTGAAATACATGTTTAAAAATGAAATTTCTGCATCTTATTAGCTTCCCTTTCTTGTTCTGCTTGCTTTTCCCAAGATGGTGCAAAATGTAATGAGGATTTAAAAGGATTACGTTGGAATGCCATTTATCCTTGCTTTAATGCGTTAAGATGTTGCTTCTATTACCATGCAGATGTTTCAGAGAAATGCAGGCAGTTTAACTCCAGTCATCACCTTAAAAATGAGAGATTAATGTTTCCATTCTTACATACAGGAGTAATAGTACCTACAGATGGAGCAGCACTTCCATGAGGAGGTTTGCACCATGGCAAATGGTGGTTTCAGGCACTGCAGATCACAGCTGGTGCCTGTGGGAAGCCGAAGCTGTAGCAAGCTGGTTTGTTGGCCATCAGTGGCAGAGGCTGATAAGCTGTTCCTTCTCTTCTGGAGTGAGCAGGCAAAGCATTAATACCTTAAACTGTTCTTGCCAGTCTGATGTTGTCTGTCAGCGAGTGACAGGATTAGCTGCAGAAAGTTGACCCCATTCCTTCACTGTCGTTATAAATAGGGGCGCGATGCTGTGCTTACATACATCACAGAAAGTATGGGCTACTCCATCTACTGAGAATATACAGTGCTCTTCTAGAAATTGTTGGGCATTTTAGTTTACTCTTTGGAATGTAGTCTCTTTCAAAATGCTGTCTTTAAAGTGAGAGGACTGTTTTGACTGAAATGTTAAAAATCTTCCCAAAATGGCCGTTGACAAGCAAGTTTTCGCGTGGACACTTCTTTTGTCACACATTTAATTAACTGAATCTTAAACTTCCAATTAACTAAGTCTTAAACTGCCTGGAAAAAGGGTCTGAAGAGTCTTTCATCAGTTATCAGCAAAGTTGGCAATTGTCTACTTTTTTAAAGGAAATGGTATAAAATGTTTAGCCAAGAAAATGTATTTGATCTTTACACAGCTAAGGTGAAAAAAGAAATAGTTAATTTTTCCTTTTAAAAGTACAATTCTAGATGCTGTCAAATGGCATCAGTCAGTATTTAGTGTTTTTCTTCATGAATCTAATCGGAGATTGTTCTTCCATCAGGCAAAAATCTAGGAATATTTAAGCAGGGGATGGCGGTGGGGGCAACTCAGTGCCCTGGTGCTAAGTGTGTCGTGCAGTCAGAGCTCTTCTGTGCCCAAGCCTTGTTTTTCCCTAAAGGCGTTCTCCATACAGGTATTCTCTTGTCTGCTGAATTAGATCTACCTGACTGGTATTACTGGGGAGGAGTCCCTATACAAATGTCTGATGTGAGAAGTCTCAGAACAGGGCTCTTCGGCAGACCAGGAGAGCTAAGGCAGATGAAGGTTTTGGAATACAGAAAAGCTGGTGAAGCCAAAGGACAAGAGAGCCTCAAGTAAACCGTTGAAAGTTACTGATAGTCTGCTTGTTTGGGCTTGATATTAAGTGTATTGAAACAAGTCGCTGCCTCAGTTGGAAACTGATACTTAGGGTACATTTTTGGGTTTTTAAGGCTAATCTAAGAAGATAATGGTACTAAATAATGTCCCTGTGAGTTCAACTGATAAATGCAGGTTTTATGTTGTGGAAGTTGTATCTCTTTTGCTTGTAGTTCAGTAGGAGAAATTAAAGGCCCTAGTTTTCTGGCTTGGGCCATAGGAAAGCTGTAGCTATCATTTCAGTATGTGCATTGAGATGTGTTTTAATCAATTTCTTACAAATAGCCACAGCCACCCTGCAGCACCTTCGTGTCTCCACTCCAAAGTTACTGTGGAGTTTTTCACTGCAGTTGTATATATTGATGACAGCTGCCTATCTTTGATCCACTCTTCTTAACCAAGTAACCTGAGCAATACGTTTGGCAGTGGTTCGCGTATTCATTCTCTCCCTCCTGCCACCGTAATTTCTCAGATCTGACCCTTCTCTAAGAGAAAGGCCCAAGCAAAAACTGAAAGTAGTGGCATTTGATGCAAGTAGAAAAAGAAAGACTTATTGCAGTAGCAAGCTGCAAATGCTGTGGTTCGAGCAGCATTTCAGATATCTTCCTGCGTGTTATTGCTGGTATAAGGTCAGTTTATATGCAGTTAAAAAAATATATATAGTTTTATATAAAAGCTTTGCTGTGTTTTAGCCAGAAGCTTTCTTACAAATGGAAATCACTATTTCAAAGTTGTGTGGGTAACTTCATTAAATTTTTCTAAGTGTTGGTTAAATATTTGTGAGTTTAACTAAAATAGGAATGGCTGGATATTCTTCAGCATGTTTAATGTGTGTGGGAACTGTTGAGGAGCAGAGGAAAAGGATTGTTTCATTTATTGTTTTTCTTACTCAACAACTAGAAACTAGAATCCCTTTCAGATGTTCTGCACTTTCATGGAGAATAAACTAGCCTTAGTGGAAGTCTCACTGTAGGTGGCAAGCCATAAAAATAACAAAATCACTTCTCTTGAGAAAAGGTTTCTTTTCTTCTTTCCCCCCTCAGGAATTCAGTGTCATTTGAAAGACGTTTTAGGTCAGAAGGAAAATGTTAAGGAATCAGAATAGATGGTTTCAGTGCAGGAGGCTATGAAGGAGTAACTAATTCAGAGTTTAAGATGGCTTTGCTTAGAAATACAAAGTAAAATTTTAGTCTCACCTGGAGGTTGCACACAGCTCCTTAGTATTGCAAACAGGTGAACATGCATGCATCTGATTTGTGTCAAGTGCTAATGGCAAGCCTTCTTCGGCTTTGGATCCCTATATGCCCTCAGCTCCACATAAAACTCCTCCTTATTCTTGCATTACATGCATTTGTTTGCACTGTTATCATTGGCAACCTACTTGCTGCTTTATTTTCTTCTTTCCCACCACACGCTTGTGTATTTTGCAGTACTGTTTGTTCAATCTCATTTTAAGGCTCTTTTATTCATGACAGTATGATGAAAGCATTTCATTACTGGTTTTACAGAAATTTAATCCTTGCTTTGGCCTCATAGCTGTTTATCTATCTAGTGGTTTGTAGCATTGTGTATGTCCTCTAAAATTAGATGATGAGCTGTTTGAAAGAAGATACCAAGCGTCTTTTTTAGGTTTGTAAAGTGCTTGGTNAAAAAAGAGTATTCATGGGCAAATGTCTGTGTGATATGCTAAGTGAAGAATGCATAGGTGGAAAAAAGAAGCAAAACTGCAGTTTCAGTTTACTGAACAGGAAGACAGTATGACAAACTGGAAATGTATCTTACAGAGTAAGAGTTTAGTACTGAATAGATCTGAAATGTGCTTTAATCCAGGGTAAGACCTTAAATGAATTTATCAAAAGGTATGGATTTTCTAGTGTTTGGATTTTTGTGGGGTTTTTTCCCCACAAACTAGGCTCAAGAGAAGATGAAGGTAAGGGCAATTTGTTGTTTGGTACAGGTTTTGTCAAGGAAGATGGAAGTTACGCAGCAAGTGCTGCATGCTTTGGCAGAAAATGTCTGTCTTCTTTGTATTTCTTGGTGCTTTAGCTAAAAGCATTAAAAACTTAACTATAAACTTAACTGTAAAATTAAAAGAGGTGTTAAGGTGGCTTTTGTTTGTTCCAGTTGCTATAAAGCTTTACAGAGGTGCCAGACTGTATCTTTTTGGAAGGCTGAGAGAGAAAATATCTCCTTTACTGTGTTTTTAAGATTATCTTGAGCCTCAGTTAGGGTAGTTACGGTAGAGTGTAATCTGCTGCATCTGGCTATTCCCACATGTGAATTTAAAGACTGGAACTGTGCTCAGTGAGTCAGAGGAGAGCATCCCTAGAACAGAGGAGCTGCTCTGACGGCAGGGCAGTGGGCTAAGCCAGGCTGCAAGGATAACAGCAGCCTCCTCAGCCTGCTGGCATCGCTTGCAATATTATATGTGTGATCGCCTCCCGGAGAAGCTGCAGCACATCCCTGGGGTGCCAGCCAGTAGGTCTCTGGGGTGTCGGAACAGCTGACTCCTCGCCATGCCAAACAGGATTCAACAGACTGACACGTTGGGATCCCTTCATTCAGTGAATCCTACCTGCTGCAGCAATGGGCAGACGAGTGGCTGCAAATACTGGATCCTGGACTTAGGTACAAATGTGTACAGTAAAGAGAAAGGGCTGGGGGATGAGGGTTTGTTGCTTGTCTGGGGGTATTTTCCTGTCATAGGAATTCAGTAGGATGTTTTCTTTACTCCTTCTCTCTGTGCCTCTATTCTCCCCTCCCTCTTGATCCTAGACAAAATTGCAGAGTATAACAGAAAGGACCTGCATGGGAAAGGCAGCAGTTTCAGAATGAGTCTGCTGTGCAAGCTGCCGTGATGCTGTACAGTAAGCTCTTTCAGAAAAAAAAGAATGTAAAATGCATGTATTACTTCATTATGTTTAGTTGAACTGTGGAAACGAGAAATGCTAACTTTCACTCTGAAAGATTATTACTGGTAGTAATTTATTTTAAAAGCTTCGAAATTTTCTTAAATATTGCTGCTAAACTGAAGAATCGTTGTGTTTAATGTTTGCCAGTTAGTTCTTCTAAATTGTTGTTGAGAAGTAATGTTTTGGAGAATAGAGTTTGAAAGGAAAGGGTGGTTGGGAAATAAACCGGACTGTGTGTAACTTGTTTAGAGACATCATTGCTTCTGAAATGAGCAATGCAGAGGAAAGCAATGCTGTTTCTGTCTTGCCTGCAGAAGCACAGGTGAGGTTAGGGATGTTCGTGTTGAGCTGCGTTGTTCCTGGGTCTGCTCCTCCTCTCTAATATTAACAGGAAACTCTACTTGTCCTTGCCACCATGACTATTGCTGCAGTTGGATTCTCATGACTAACAGTCTGAGATGTCTGCAGGACAAAACAGTGCTAACCTTCAGTGTCTGGAGCTGACGCAGATGTTGGGATGCTTTCTTTCTCATGCAAGTTGTTTGCAGCTAGGTTCAAGTCTTAAATACCTGTTGCCCTAAGCTGTGAGCATGTAAGTAAAATGAGCAGCAAAAGGCCAGTTACAATGTACGTCATTTGTTAGCAGCAAAACTGCATTTGCAGGTGGACCAAAAGGAGAGGGCAGATGGTAGAAGGTTGCAAACATGAAATTAAACGAGATTACTTCCCTTTATATCCTTGTCTGAAGGATAGGGCTGCATTATAGGTCTCAGTAGTTCCTCAAAAGGCAACAGGGCATCAGGGTGCCAGCTGAAAGGAGTTGATGTTAGCAGGCTATCACCTCTGATCCCAGCAACTGACCTCAGAGCGCTGCTCTATAGCCCCCAGTATAATCACTTCCTAAAACACCAATAATTCCACTTTTCAGATGTAAACAAGAACAGTGTCTCAAAGGCAGGGGATGCAAAGAGTCAATTACAAATAATAACTGGTACGCAGAGTGCTTTGCAGCAAAATATTTTGCAGCAGTATCTTACCCAGAGCTGTGTCTGCCTTCTCAGCTGGAAGTCTGTTAATGGCATGGCAAGAGTCTTTTCCCCTTTACTGTTTTTCATTTTCCTGTCTTAGCTCATTCGCTTCATTTTTGAGCTCTTGTTGCTGCAGTGGGCAGTCAGGCTCAGATCTGTTTATCTTTTAATTCCAAAGAATTTTTAGAGAACATGCATTGTAACGTGCTGGGTGTAGTCAATCACAATCATGCTTTCCATTATTACATAAACCAAGATCACAGACATGTACAAAGTCTTGTTGGGCAAGCATACACGATTTCACAAACGTTCCTCATTGTTCTCTCTCTTTCCTAAAAACAGATGTCGGTGTGTACAAACCATGTCGTAGGAAGGCTCAATAGCCTTTGGTAATAAGGGAACAAACTTCTTTGCATGCCCTAATATAACTGTAGTTATGCTATTGCTTGAACTGGAAAGAGTGAAATTATATCTTGGGTTATTTCTGGCCACTGCAAACTTAAACTGACAATTTGGTTTTAGACTGAATACTGGCAATGTACTCTGTGGCACACTTTTATTGATAGAAAATTTCAACTTTGTGTAAAGACTCTTTAAGGAATATAAAAATTGGGTTTATTTTTAATCAAAATGTTAAAATACATGTAGTGCAGTTGACAAGTCTATGTACTCCTGTTTAATTGAAGGATCCAAGGGCTTTTTTCCCCACTTTTTACCTGAGTCCTGGGGAGGAAAAAATGCAGTCAGGTTGAGGGAGGAAGAAAATAAGGCCTTCAGTGATGAACTGGCAAGAAACTACTGACATTAATAAGAAAGTATTGTATTTTTGCCCTTATCTGACATCAGCTGGAGAAAAAAGCAGTGGTGGTGTTGGGAGGAAACCAGTTCTCATGGTAATTGTACCCATTCCTGTAACTTAAAAATGCTCTGCATTTGAGACAAGTGTGGATAAATATCGAAGTTGGTTATGGTTATGTGGCTGCAGATAGTGTTTGTCTGGAACTGGCTATTAGAAACCGTAACATCTTTTTTCAGTTACCTTATGAGCTAGAGGAAACAATAGGATGTATGTGTTTCAGTCCCTAAGTGGGTCATGCGAGTCTATATTTCACTTGGGAAATTTGAGAAGCCAATCTCATGGATGAAATCCAGGGAATAAATCTACAGAACCAAAATTTATCCTGAAGTTATTAACCATGTGGGGGCTGGATTGGAGGAGGAAAGGTGGGGTTGTAGGAGCAGAGAGAGTTCTCATTTGGCTTTGAAGCAGCATGTTTATTATGTTTGCAATAGATGGCTTGAAAGAATCTGTATGAATCAAACTAGTTTTCCTTCTCCTCTTTCATAACTTTTTATGGTATATCAAACTTCAGTCATCATTCATCCATAAAACAGGATGCTTTTACTATAGAGTAATTGTTAGAAAACGGTGTCCAAGAGAGGATAAGAGGTCTCTGAGGACTCAGAGGATGCAATGGGAGAGTCCAGTATTACTAATGGGTTGGTGTAATTCTTGGCATAGATCCACCTCTGCGCTTTGGAAATCTATTCTTTTAGAATACAGATGGAAGCTGTTAAGTATGTGCTGTGTGTGCTTTTCCATCTCCACCAAAAGAGCATGGAGCAGAAATCCTCCTGGAGCTGGGCTTGGGTCAGCTATACAGTTCAGGAGGTGCTGCTTTCCTGACCTGAATGTCCTTCCTCGCTCTTCTTGCTGCAGGGCTTTTTTGAATTCTCAGGCTGCAGGACATGCACGAGGATTCCAAGAAAGGTGCTGTTTCTTGGTTAGTAAAAACTGAAGTACTCATCAGATACTGCCAACTTGTGCTTGCACATGTGGCCCAGTTGCTTTCTTGTCAGCACTAGCAAGCATGCAGGCAGCCAGAGCAGGGAGTTATCTGGCAGAAAATACTGTACCACTCCCTTACTACCCTCAGCACCCACCCCAATAAAATGAACTCAGATATGTGGAAGCTTATGCAAGAGGACAGATGTCCTTCCACGAGGACTCAGGTTTCTAGGTCCGAGTGAGATGGTAAGATCCACAAGTATCCATATTTTAATCTGAACAACACCATATTTTCATCTGAACTACTGCAATTCTTTGACCTCTATGGTTGGAATGTGTCTCTTTGGTAAAATTTGTTGTATTTTGATTCATGTAACTGTCAGGAGGGTTACTTGCTTTATGAAATCAGCTAAGACGGAGCAGCAGTGTGGATCAGATGTATGTATGGAGTTAGCCCTAGGCAGCCTTCTGCCTCTGATCCTTGGAAGTCTGCTTCCTCTGCTGCAGTATTCTATTTTTGCTGTGATCTCTTATAAGTACTGCATGAAAATGTAGTAGTTCAAAATGGCTCTGTTACCCCCATCTCCTTTTCAAACCAGATACTCAACTCCTAGTTTTAAAGATGTGAAAGGAACATGTATGATACGACAAAGGAGACATTGTTAGCTTGGTCATGCAAACTTTATGTAATAACAACTTGTATCCATTGCTGTAATAAGAAAAAGATGTTTATATTTAAGCATTTTTGGGTTTTGCTAAGATGACTCTAGTAAAGACATTTACTAGACCTAACTGCAAAAAGGTGATGGGAAAACAGAGGAGTCGATACCAAGAAGGCTTCCCAAATGCAGAGAAAGACAGACCCCAGGAGGAATATTGATGTATTTTGAAAAGAAGGGTGGAGGAAAATTGCAGCTGCCTCTTTACTTCCTTGACAAATCTCTTCTCTCAGAGAGTACCAGTAAAGCAACATTTGGTGCATATAGTTTTTGTATCATTGTCAAAAGTCTGTATTGAGTGTGTAGGCTTAACGTGAGCAAAGCAGAAATGCCTCAACTCACGTTTCAACTTAATTTGTCTCTATTTTAAACGAATTACTTCAGTGAGGCAGCAGTGTAAGGATGAGCTTATGTAAGGTGATAACCTTACCTAGTGAAAGTTTCCTCTAGGTGCTCATTGCTAGAGTAGTAGCGAACAATTTGATTGCAACATCCCTTTGAGTGTGGCTACAAAGCAGCTGTAGCAATCCACTGAATTTGCCCATCTCTCTCTCCCCTTTACTGGAGGTGATGAGAAGAACAGAATTTAGGCGTGCAAGTGTACTCGCTCCTGCTTTGAAAAGACCGTATCAATAATGTAACAGTTCTTTCCATGTAAGGATTCATTTTCTTCACAGAAAATAGGAAAGTATGTTTTTAGACTACTTCTTTTTGTTTTCCATTGCTTTTGAGCATGAGATTGGGCACCTCCAGTCCATTTTCTTGAATGAATGCTCAAAAAAAAAAAAAAATACAATGTATCCCTACTTGATGAGGGAGTTAGCTCTAAGAATAAAGGTCAGCTGTGTGGTATGAAACACTGGGGACCTAATGAAAAGGAAAAATATTTTTTCAGTCAAGGAAAGAAGGAATGCTAATTAAGTTCCTTATCTTGTTTCCTTCAAATAACTCATTTTCTCCTAAAAATAGACTTGCAGCTGGGTCTGTAACTTAAAAAGGTGATTTACTGTTAACACAGTTATCGTTCTGTAGAAGTTACTATTGACAGTGATCTCTTCCACTTCCCTCCCACCCCACCACCACCACTTTGTGGCTAGTTAAAGCAAATGCTAAAAATTCTACTTGATTGCCTTTCAAAAGAAGCAATTTTGCTTTTCATTTCCCCTTTTTTTTTCTCTTTTTGATTCTTCTATGCAAACCAGTTTGGGACAGTTCTACTATGATCCTATTGCATCATTTTCCTGTGGCCACTTAGGTAATCCTGGATGGGTGGAGGTGGGGAATGATTCTAGGAATTGAGGTTCAGATGGCTGGGAGTTCACATCATCAGCTTTCTGCTGAGCCTTTATTGGAAATAATTGTGAAGGAAATGAAAACGACAGAAAAGTTGGATGGCAAAATGTATCTTTCTTTTTTGTGTGCAACGTGGGCTTGATCGTGCCAAAGAAAACTCAGCAGTGCATATGTTATTCCTGAAGAGACTGCAATCAAATTAATGAACGTGGCAATGATGGATTTTGTTTTTAGAGTTCAGTGTACTGTGTGGTTCATACATTTTAATTAAACTGTGAGATTAAATGTCAAATCTCCTGTTAATTTATAGTTTGCTTCTTTTAAAAAAAAAAAAAAAGATTTATATCAAGGACTTATCTTTCCCCTTTTAACTCATTCAGCTTCTTTTTTCAAAATTGCTGAAGTTGTGGAGGAGCGTCTTCCCCTTTCCTAATCTCTTACAATGCTTCACACCAGAAAGGCATCTATGCAGAAATTTGCAGCTACAATGTTAATAGCTACCTGCTAGTCAACCTTGACTGAGAGTCTGTTTAAAAAAAAAATCAGATTTCTAGTGTGACGAACCTTTATTAAAATCATATGTGCTGTTGCTGCTTTGCTCAGGTTACATTCCATGTGTAGATTAAAAAGTCTGCAAGCAGTTCAGTTTCCAATCACTGTCATCTAAGTCTGCTCTTGATAATGGCATTATTGAGCAGGGACAGAACCCGAAGGAAGCTGTCTGTCAGCACCTACAGCCATCTAGTTGTGCAGTATGTGGGATGGTAGTGGCGTGGCTCTAGGGGCTGAAGTGTGCTCATGAATATTCCGAGGAGCCTCTGCACTAGAAAGGTCATGGTTTTACAACCCATAGCAATGTTAGTAAAATTAGTTTATGTCACTGTATTAAATGAGTTGGATAAGAAGGAAACGTCTTTATATATAGTAATTCTGGAGGACAAATTTTGTCATGGTCTTAGCCATTCCATTTTCCTTCCCAATTCATTTAATTACCTTCTTAATTTATTTTTTGTGGGCTACAACAGCAAAGCATTTAGAAGGAAAAGTTTTTATTGTAATAGCCCCAAAGCTAAACAATATGAGTATATTATTATTAAGCTTATGGCAGAGTTCCTAACTTGAGATTGATGTGTTTGCACAGCTGTTGCTAAAGCTGTGGCTCCAAACAATCGCTGGTTGTTCTAATGAACTCTTCTGCTTTGAATCAAGAGGATGGAGGGGAAAGAAAAGAGACTATTAAAATTGGGATTGGATTAGTATGTGTATTTAGATTAACGTGTAACAACAATAGGTGAAGAGAAGAGGAAACAAGTTTTTTGTTTTTTTTTTTTTTTAGTACAAGTGTTCTCATAACTTGGGTTTTTTAAACAAATAAAATTTGATAAAAGTAATTATTTCATTTGTATTATTCAATATTACAGTTTGTTTCAAAGTATCTGTTTATTGACTCTTACCACATATTTTCTCAGTTTTAAAAGATAATTAGGTTTTCTCATGTGTTGAAATTTTTTTTTAAGACATTTTGAAGGAGGGAGAATAAAATACACTTGCTTTCGTCTTTTGCTAGAGGCTGTTCGTTTCTAAATATCTGGCAGAGGTTATACTTGTTTGATTTTCTTTCAATCTTCTGAGCAAAAGAAAAGAGATATTTGCTTAGCAGCATTTTATGCTTGTTTTTTCTGTGATAGGTTTTTGTCTTCATAAATATGAAGTTTAGGTTTTATTGTTTATGTTAGCGTGGCGGAAGCTCATTTCCTCCCTACTGTTACATGTACTCTCAATTTCAAAATGGCACCAATAGAACTGTGTGTCCCCTGCTTCCTTGCCTGAACTTGCTTGCAATAACGATGTTAATATGCAGCCTTTTTGATGGAGTACTGGAGGATGTTTTAAAATCTACATAGGGTAAATTCCTTCTATTTGGATGCTTTGCATCGTTGAGCATTTCCACAGGGAAGCGTGGCATGTGTTTCTTTAAATAACGTTGTGGTTCTTCCGAATGCAGTTTCTGCAGGCTTGCTTCTCTCTCTCTCTCCTCCCCCATATCTTTCTTTGCTTTTTAGTACAGCTGAAGACTTGATAAATGCATTTTTTTTTCATTTCTCTTTTGGTTGGCTGTTCTGTTATTTATAACAATATGACCTTTTTCGTATCTGTTCGTATCTTCCTCTTCTAGACTGTTGCACACGGCATATCAGATAAGTTTCTGTGCTGCTTCATAACTGTATGTCTAGGACTGGCATTTATCTTTATCCATTTCAGAGGGCAAAATTACTTTGCAGCAAAAATTAAGGGAGCAGATTGTAAAACCCTGCAGCTGAGTATCAGATGAGTGAAAAGGGATGGTGCAGTTGCCCTGATTAAAAGCGGAAACTGCTCACCACAGATCTTGTGTAAATAGTGCTTCCATTTGTAGCAAGTGACATAAAACCCTCCACCAAGAGCAGAGCCATGGCTTTGCCGCTAACATCACGCGGCATGGCTCTTCACAAGTAGGTTGCACGCAGCGTGCACGAGACAAATGGCTTGTCAACAGCCAGCAAAACTTTCTGCCTAGTGTCTTAGGCTCCAGCGCTGCCTGCGAGGCCCAGAGCTTCTGCCTTCACTCTTTTCCTTCTTTGGCTCAGAGCTCGCTTCTCCCCCACCAGCTCGCTGTTTGGTTTGTCAAAGGCCGGGAGCACTGCGGCTCCGAGCGGTGGGAAGGGAGCCAACGCTGCCAGCTCCCACTGCTGCAGGAGCTGTGCTGTGCCCTCCGCCAGCTTCTTGTGCTGGCGTCTGAAACTAATAAGCAGCGACAGGAGTGGGGGACAGGCCAGAGGCGAGGACTGTGTGTGGCTCCTCCGTGCCAGGCTGCATTGTAGTCCGCGGCCCTGGGCCGGCACCGGATCGGCTCCAGGCAGTCACTGCTCCTGCAACACCCATTCAGCTGGACAGGCTGTGCCTTCATCCCATCTTCTCTTTCTGTGGTCTTAGAGTAGCTGGAGATTGCTCATGCAAGGCATCTGGAGGAAAAAAAAAAAAAAAAAAAGGCATATAAAGAAGGCATTTTAAAAATGTATGTATCACTTTGTAGTAAAGCTCCAAAACACACACACTTTGAAAACAAGTGATGTAGTTGAGACTTTGTGAAACATCTCAGTGAGAAATTGGTTTTGAAAGCTGTATTTTAAGGGAACTAGTGGGGAACACCGCTAGCTACAGGTCTCCAGCTGGACTCTGCGCCACTGATCACAGCCCTCTGGGCTCTGCCAGTCAGCCAGTTCTCAATCCACTCATCTATTCCACACTTCCTAAGCTTTGCTACAAGGATGTAGCAAGGGTGGCACCTTAATATTTTTAATTGGTGTCAGCCCCCACGAGGGAGTTAAATGTTTGTGTGTAAAATCTACCAGAGAAAATCTGTTTCACTGATGTGGGCAGTGTTCTGGCTCTGCAGGGGAACTGTGTTAAGTGCTCCTTCGTGGTGATGTAAAATGATGTCGTCTTGAGGAGGCACAAGCTGATGGCCCAGGCTCACCCAAAGAAAACCAAGTGGAGATTGTGGATGAGAAAAAAAAAAAAAAAAAAAAAAACTTTGTCTGGACATAAGAGCGTGGGCTTGGATTCATCAGCTCTTATGTAAAAGCATGTAAGCCGTGTGCAGTTAGTGATTAGTAGAAATGCACCCCAAGCTAGAGGGAGGTAATGATATTGAAATGATCAGGGCCTTTAGACCTTTACAATAGAGAAAGACTTTTTGCACTTAATAGATTTCATTGGATTGGCATAGAATGGGAACTTGGCTGACAAACTGTGGTAACAGACATAAATCTGTCATTGGTATGACCTGCCCAGGCACATGGAGGTACCGTTATTAAATCTGAGCGAACAGGGGGCCACAGGGATTGGGTTTAGATCAAGACATTGATTGTTAAAATATAAGCTGCCTACAGGGAAGCAGAGATTAATCTGTTAAAGCTTATGATTTTCAGAAGCTGTGAAACTGAACTTCAGTAGTGTAAGTAACTTTTAATGTTTTCTACTTGTGACAAAAAAAAAAAAAAGATGCTTCTTTCCAAAAGTAGGAGAGAATAACAGCTTATTGCACAGATTGGAATGCCCCACAAAGACCACTTTCCCCTTCTGTAGTGCTACCTTAAGCTTACAATAATGTACAAGATTTAGGTTTGGAGGCTTTATTTTTTTTTCTTTTTTTTTTCTTTTTTTTTTAATCCATGAGGTCTGAATTCCAGGGAGCATAAACAGAACTACTTCTGTTCACCTGGGGAAGTTGTTTTTTTTTCTGTTTTTTTTTTTTTTTTTTTTTTTTTGTTACTTTA
>VXAV01007751.1:154830-166481 GCA_013399715.1 Alectura lathami | reverse complement strand
TTTTAAAAAAAAAAAAAAAAAAAAAAAAGTGTTGGTGCAAAACGGTCCAGCATTTGTAAGAGAAGGTTTTTTTTTCAGTGTAAATTTTGGTGTTTAGATCAGAGCCAGCAGTGGTATATTTGCAGTTCTGTTTGTGAAATGCTTATGAGTATGATATTGTTATAAAGTTTAAATGTTAAAAAGTTTGAAACCTTGATTTTTCTGAACAGAGTAGGAAGGTAGGAGAGGATATTTTAAAAAAACATGAATAGAAGAATACGAGATTACAGAACAGAAAGGATATAAGAGAATTGAACCCTTCAGGCATATGCCACTGATTTTCTAGTTCAAATGCAGAGCATATTCCTTTTGCACTTACTCAGAGATTTTCATCATTTCTTCCTCTAGTGATGCTGTGAATATGTATGTTGGATGACTTTTCTCAATTTCAGGAAGACCTTTGGAAGTTATTAAGATGACAATGTCTGTCTCAGAGGAGGGGTTTTTGTGTGTGTTTTTTTTTTTTTTTTTTTTTTTTAACTGCAGACATGCTTGTGGGGCAGCTTAGGATCTCTTTAAAAGAAGTTGACTAGTATCTAGCCTCAAGCTTACAATTGCAGTCTATCTGATATTAACACACAATCAGCTTTTGATAACTTGGAAGGTTTAATTATTGAATGCATTTAAATCCAAATGATCTGTACTTGATCAGTCAAAATTAATACAGATAACTCATTAATGTGGGTAGATACACTGAGGAATTGAGCTATCTTCATCTAGCCACACACGGTGAAAATATTACAAAATATGCTTCATTGTATTTTGCTGTAAAAGGCAGAAAAGATTTGCTGACTAGAGGTGAATAGAAAGTGTGCTTGTTCCACTCAAAATACAAATGAGATTGAAGGATTTTCTTTTATGCATTGAATTTTAGTTTTCTGCATTTTATTTATGAATTTTTAAATAAACTAGTTTAATTTTTTTTTAAATTGAAAAATATTGAAAATTATCTCTGTATTGTAAGTGAAATTAGTGCTTCCCAAAGGGCTTGGGGAAATTCCACATTTGCAAGCCTGATAAAGCTCAAGCTGTATCGTCTTTGAGTGGTAACTGCTTTTGTGGTGCCTCGTTAACACTGAAACACATCTAATGTCATTTGATGCATATGCCAGTGTTACTTTACAAAAATATATGCAGTGAGGGTAGTCTGAAGAGGGTATCCATTAGGAGAGAATGAAAATTCCTGACACGTGCGGGAGTTCTGAATGGTCTTACTCATGGCAGGTTGACTGCCTCTTACTTCAAAAGCAGTTCCCAAGCAGCAACTGTGCATGTGTGTGTCCATGAGTAAAATAAGTCTTTATTTTCAAGCCTTCCCCATCTCATCTAATAACAAAAGGTAACTGTGTACTGGGCTGGGGTTTTATGGACTTCTGTCATTAGATGTTTCCTGGCAGCAACAGTTGACTTGGCTCGGATTGGGACATTCTTGTCTGTAGGTAGATACGGGCTTGGGAGATTGCTGAGCAGTAGCTGCTTCCAATTTATATCTTAAACTCTTCTTTAGAACCAACGAGCAGCTCTCATCCCCAAATATTTGTAACGTACCTGCATCAGACCTTGCGGAAGAGCTGGCTGGGTGCCCTGTGTGATGGCCTTTCTTTGTGGGCTCTTCAGTCCGTGAAGGCTATGGTGGCAGGCAGGCCTGCAGTGGCAGTGCTCAGGGCTACCAAGATTGCTTGGCTTGGTAAGCCAAAGGAAAGGGTAAAATGTTTTTATTTCTGGTGTTGCAGCATTTTGGTTTTAGATGGTGCAGAACAGACATCAGAGAGACTCGGTTTGATTCCCTAGGTAAGGAAGTTAGGTTTTTGTAGCCCCTCGCTTGGTAAAAACTAAAACTCGAAAAATGGCAATATGGAAACAGTTAATATGAAGCAGAGTCTTTCAAGTCATCAACTAGCACAACAGGGCTGATGTATTTTTTAGGGGAAAAAAAAACAGGTTATTAATTGCAGATGTGCATGTTTCTGGTGTTAAGAAAGCTGGGACTAGAACGAGAATTCCCATTTCCCTTCAAGTTTCAAAAATTTGTCTGTTCATTGGAGGTAACTTTATCTTCTGGTTTGAGGGGAGTCAGAACCTACGCTGCCTGCCCTTTTTCTTTACTTAAAAATATATTTATGGACTCTCAGTGAACTCTCTGACCTTACCAAGAGCAAGATATGTGGTTTTACTTGGGGAATGGAAATTTACTTGGGGAAAGGGAAATGGAGGTTAAATGCCCTCTTTTCTTAGTGTGGCTATGCATTATAAAACAAAGCCTATCCTTTAGCTGTTTGTTGTTGTTGTTGTTGTTTTAAATGATCTATTGAGTTATTAAGCTGTCTCTGCTGGAGCAAATGGTGACTTTATTAAGTTTGATACTTTCTTGCTGGGTTGGTGTTGCTATGTGTGATTGTTATATGTGTGTTGTTTGGTTTTTTCTCCTCTCCAAGATGGCCATCTGTTGCATTTATCTTTTTCTAGAAGGGAATTCGACACTCACTGGAAAGTTTTTTGTACTTGAAACACAGTTGGGGTTAGCATACCCCAAATTTATTCCATCTGTTTTGTTTTCAAAATCCATGTTGTTCTTGGTTTAATTTTGAATACTCTGTTTTCCTCTTAGCATGTTTTAGTGATAAAATATTCTTGAGCAACCCTAGAAAAACAATTTGCTATGTAGTCATAAAGGAAAGAAAGCCAATTTTAGTGTAAGCATTCCCAAGCATGGTAATCAGTCAAAGCAAGTATTCCTGATTATATAGATATATAGATAGTGGTGGACCAGGGGAAGTAAGACACACTCAAGTGGCTTTTTGTATAGTGAAGGTTAGTGGTCTTCCTTTCTGTGTTCTTGAAAGCCTCCTGTACAGGACACTGATATTCTCCAAAATTTGGAGCTGACAATCTGTCTATGTATGAACTTGACCAACTTTTTTTTTTTGTTTGTTTCCCCCCTGTGACTGTGTCCTAGTATTGTAAACCTTGGCTAGAAATGCCATTCCACTGAGGAAATGCATAGGAGCAAGAACTGCAGAGTCTGGACTCCTGTGAGCTGGGCTGGGATGAGAAAAGGGACAGTAAAAGGCCACCTTGGAAAAAATACTGCTGAGTATTAACATTGATCTATGGGACTGCAGGGATGTCTCCTGCAAATGTAAGGAGGGGGGAAAATGGGATCTGATCTCTGAAGAGACTAGTGGGTTGACATTCCATTTGGGTTAACACCAGTGATATTAAGCTGCCTTTTTTTTTTTTTTTTTTTCTCCAACACTTTTGAAATAGAATTTAATATTTAAGCTGATGCTTTTATGGCAATGCAGTAATTTTTATGCATTTTGAGCTTTTTCTTCTCCCCCACTGCCTTCATGCTGTAAAGGGCAAAGTAGAGCAGTGTTATCGTCTTGGTGTACTACTTACACTTTGTCCACTTTTATGATTCCCTGAAGCCCTAATAATGCTTCAGTAAGTACTTCATATTAAATCTTGCAGAAGAGAAGATGAGAAGCAGTTACATGCTGTGAGCCAAATGAAAACTAATGCTGTGTGGGAGGATATGGCTAAAGTATGTGCTGTGAAACATGTCTGGCTAACATTGTTTTGTCTCTTAGATCCTCTCCACTTGAGTGGAGTGTATGCATTTCTTCCTGCTCTCTTCCCTCCTCCTGCCCACTGACCGTTGGGATGACTTAAGAGTAGGAGTGGTGCAGCAAAAGTACAGTCAGACCGAAATACGGCTTTCCCACAGTTTCAGGGGCTCTACATTGTACTGTTTGGTTTTACAAGAAATTCAGTAGTTAAGTGTTGACTGACCAAAGGAAGGGCAAAAATTTTAGGTGGAACACAACTTTTAGAAAAAGGTTTTATTAACTTGCAGGCATGTTAGATGCTATGGGATAGGCATGTTTATGTAAAAATGAATCTTATGCAATCAGTTACTGCACTACCATGCTGCCTGTTCCTTAGTAGGGAATAATTGTAAAGGAAGGAAATGCAACTGATACAAAAACACAAAACAGTTCATGCATGATGAACTTCTATGTTAAGGTCGAATTGCTTTTTGTTGTTGTTCATAAATAAGTGTATGTACTCTATTTTATTTGTGGATCAAACTTGTATGGACCATTATTGGGGCTTGAAAAGCATACAAAAATGGAAAAAAAAAATGGCTGAGTAGCTGTAATATTTTCAAGCTTGGCAGTCTTGAAAGGAAAGCATTTAGCTTGTGCTTTAAGAAACTTGTTTACAAGAACACTGTTACTGTTCTCTGCTCTTCCGTGTTCCATTAGCAGAATGGCAGAAGGGTATTGAAGTACCCATCAGCTGATATTTGCTATGATTTCTCAACTGAGAAATGTGGTAAAAGTTAAAAGATGCATGATACAGTAACGGTAAAGATAAGTTTGGTGAAAGAGCAGTCAAACTAACTTCTTCCAGAGGCTTACTGCGAGATTGTTTGGATTCCTGTGGAGAGCTTGCAGATGGCTGAGAGTTTTGTTTGGAGGTTTTTTTAATAAGCAGACCACTTTAAATTAAAAAAAAAAAAAAATCTGTCATGCTGTGGATGCTGATGGCCAGTAGGCTTGCTTTTCAAACATATGTGCTGAGGACCCTTAAGCAGTAATTCACAGGCCTTAAGGGATCTTCAGACTGCGAGTTGAAAACTGTTATAGGTAATTAATTTCTTCCTTATGTTTCCTGCTTCACCATGAAAAAAAAAAAAAAAAAAAGTGTGTGGTAATTCTGTAGCACTGCTATCTTGAGATTTAGAGACAAAGCTGACTAGCATAACTCTGCATCTGCTTTTTGGTAGTACCCATGGCCTTGAAACCAATTTAATGGCATCACAGGAAGTCTGCTTACCCTTGTGCAGCACACTTGCAGCTGTGGCTAGAAAGTAATTCTGCAGATGCATCCTGATTCTGGGTTGAAAGTGTTAGTAGCTAGCTCGCTGGACTGAAAGTATGCGTAATGAAGTTTATCTTCTACTTTTGTGGAAGAACGAAAGTGGTGGCTAAAAGCAGTTAATGTTCTGGGTGTGTTCATACTGTATAGCTTAGGGCAGGTCTTCCATCAGAACTGATGGATTTTAACTGTCACATGCCTGTTAATGGAGGCAGATCTGGTTTTATTGGAACAAAGAAAATGTTCACAAACAGCCTGATAACCATTTTGGATTCCAGGGAAAGGATGCTAATGTCTCTCTTTTTTCTCTTTTTTTTTTTTTCTTTTTTCTTCCCACTAGTTTGCATTTTTTAAGATAATCCTCTTTGAAACACCATGAACAATAATGGAAAAAGGTGTTAATATTCGCAATCTATGTCTCTTGCATCATCTCAGTTGTGGTTTTTAAGCTAGAATTTGCACTTAATATTCTGTGGAAACAGAGCAGGCTTACATACTGGTGTGAGATCGGAGGCATTTGTGTTTCCAGTAAAGTGTATTGCTACAACAGTGACCATATTATCCTACAGAATTCAAACCACCACTGGTGAGACTGGCAATATGCCTCTTATGGAAAAGCTGCCAGAAGAGGTGACCTAAACATCTGTGTCAAACGTCAAGAAGGAAGGCAAACACTGCATTAAATTCCCCACAGTAGGAACATTCAACAAAACATAATTTATGTCATCCTTATATAAACTATCTATCCACAAAAGTGCAGCACAGGAAAAAAAAAACATACTTGACAGCTTAGCGGAGTCTTGTTAATGTATTGGTGGCTTTACAAGAACGTCTCTCAGAAAGAAAAAGTGTGTTTTTAGGGAAAAGAACTGTTGGGGAAAGAAGCTTGCGCTGCAAGGGAAAAGTAAATTTAGTCACACAATAGCTACCCCAGTGGGTGTTTATCATAAGCAAACTCTATGGTTCAGGTGACAGGAGCCTGGATGAGAAAGTAATACTGACCTCGTGCATATAGCTGTGACTTAAGGAACACATGTCCTATGACTGTGGAACTTCAGGTGTTGCTGATCCTGAGATTTGAGCAAATGTGCTTTAGACGTAGCTATTCTCTACCTCCAAGACAAACAACTCCAAGAATATTTAAACAAAATAAACAGGTATTTAACTGTTCTCTTGCTTTCCTGATGATTCTTCCCCCAGTTTCCAGGGTAGGAAATAAATAAACAAACAGTGAAAGTAACTGCAATACTTGTAATAAGATTTGGGATTTGCAAAATTTTGCTTATCTCATTGAGGTAAAATTTTTTGCTTTTCATGTCCTGGTGTCCATTCTCAATGCAATGAGCTACTGTCAAATAAGTATCAGCATTGCTGATACAAACCGTAACAATTGAGTCAGTCACAGCTACTTAATGAATCCTTGACTGCTGTAAACAAACTGCTTATGTTTGGGTGGCCAAGTGAGACATGAAAACTGATAGCTGTGATGTTGCTGTAGGACAGGTTACTTTAAAATAATTTGTTCAGTTCTTACATACGTCCAATCTGAGTCTTTCAGATAGTCCTCAGTGTCCTTAAAACTGCCCCAGTAATGTGTCTTATACTGAGCATAATAAGTTACAGGTAAGCTTTGGGAGGTCAGTGAAGGTTTCTAATAGAGCTTACACTTGCTATTTGGTTTGAAGTGACATTAACAGCTGGCAGGAATAGTCTACTTTCATACATGACATGATGGTTAATGCTATGTTACCATCAGTCTTTGATTTGCAGAAGATAGTAACACTTATAAAACTTTCCCAGAGTCAAACTGGTGGAGGGTTTCCACAAGTTGACTATTACTACAGGTTGTTTGCCTCTTTTCTCACTTACCAGTATCTCACGTTTTAAAGTGCTCTCCTCATTCTTTTTCAGACTCCCTTTCAGTCTCCAGCAATGATGCCAGTCCTCCTGCTTCAGTAACATCACTTCAGCCCCACATGATTGGGGCACAAAGCTCCCCAGGTCCCAAGCGCCCTGGCAACACTTTGAGAAAATGGCTTACCAGTCCCGTGAGGCGTCTCAGTAGCGGAAAAGCTGATGGGCATGTCAAAAAACTGGCCCACAAGCACAAGAAGAGTAGAGAAGTTCGCAAAAGTGCTGATGCAGGCTCTCAGAAGGACTCTGATGATAGTGCAGCAACCCCACAAGATGAAACTATTGAAGAGGTAAGTGTTCAGGGCAACTGCCTGAGACTTGTTTCTATGTCTCTGCTAGATCTAATTGTTTTCAAGTAAAGGTTCTCTCTTCAGCTGACTGTCCAGCAGTTGAGCTAAGTGGCATGTACCATATACTATTCACTCCTAATGGCTGCTGTTCTCTACATAAGTACTCTGCCAGGCATAGTTTGTCCCCTTCATGATTGAAAGCATCAATAAAGCTCAGTGGAGAAGGATCTCTAGTTCAAAAAGAGAAATGAAAGAGCTAATCCTGTAGCATTGCATGGGGTTATTGTGAGCAAAGTGCAGGTGTTGTTGAACTCCATGCAATTGGCCTCAGCCTATCTATCTAGCCTGTCCAGATCCCTCTGCAGAGCCTTCCTACCCTCAGGCAGATCAACACTTCCTCCCAGTTTGGTGTCATCTGCAAATCATCAATAAAGATGTTAAACAGGACCGGCCTCAGTACTGACTCCTGGGGAACACCACTCAACAGATTGCCAGCTGGATTTGACTCCATTCACCACCACTCTCTGGGCCCGGCCATCCAGCCAGTTTTTTACCCAGCAAAGGGTGCACCTGCCCAAGCCATGGGCTGCCAGCTTCTCCAGGAGAATGCTGTGGGAGACAGAGTCAAAGGCTTTACTAAAGTCTAGGCAGACTACATACACAGCCCTTTCCTCATCCTCTAGGCTGGACACCTGCTGATAGGAGATGAGGTTGGTCAAGCAGGACCTGCCTTTCACGAACCCATGCTGGCTAGGCCTGATGCCCCGGTTATCCCACGCATGCCATGTGATCGCACTCAAGATGATCTGCTCCGTAACCTTCCCCAGTACTGAGGTCAGGCTGACAGGCCTGTAGTTCCCCGTATCCTCCTTCTGACCCTTCTTGTAGATGGGCATCACACTGGCAAGCCTCCAATTGTCTGGGACCTCCCTGGTTGACCAGTACCGCTGATAAACGATGGTCACTGACTTGGCAAGCACTACCGCCAGCTCCTTCAGTACCCTTAGGTGGATCCCATCCAGCCCCATGGACTTGTGTCAGTCTAGGTGGACAGTCATGTTCTGGGAGTAATCAGGTGATAACAAGGTTACATATTTTGCTACTGTGGATATCTTTTGAAGGTTTTCTGTCCTCTCACAAACACACTATCATCCCTCTAAGCCTGGAGCAAAACCTGGATCCAGTTAGGCACAAACAGAGCCAAATTCTTTTCTGTTACAAACCTATTTTATTGTTATTGTCACCACAGTTGCATTCACTTGCACACTATACAGTTATTCTGTTTTACCTGACTTGAATCTGACTAGTAGTTTTGGTAGTTGTGATGCAGAAAACTGGTTTTGGGTATGCCCAATTCATTATTTTTCTTGCTGCTGATGTATTTGGCTACAAGCTTGGAACATCAGTGAGTTATACACTGAATGCAGAGAAAGAAAATGCTAGAGACTTGGGAGCACGGTGAAGTGGGAGATGTGGTTTGGGAGAGGATATCAGCATCTGTCCTTGAATGTCCAGCTGTAGAAGGGAACCTATGGCCAGATTTCCTCCTTCAAGTGAGGAAAGGACAAAAACCATCTATGCTTCTTTCTTCCAATATACTTAAGTTATCCTGTGAAATCAGGTGCATTAAACTTTGTCTGATTCATAGTTCCTTGGAGAGTTAGGAGGACTGTCAACACAACTATACAAAATCATGCAAGCAGTCTGCTTTCACTACTCTAAGGTGGGGATGCATTTCAGTCAGGATGACTGACAAAATACTTCATGTTTAAAGGGTTTCTTGTAGCCTTCAGACATCTTGATATGAAGGACAGTGCTTCCGATACAAAGTCCTTGAGTTAATAAGTTAGAAGAATGGGACTTGTATTTACAGAACTGAACTTGGAAAGCAAGCATTGCTTTGGTAACACCTTCCTGTAGTAACTTTCAAGCTGTCTGCTTCTTAGTATCTCAGTCCATCTGCTTTTGCCAGACACTGAAAACAATCTACATCATCTGCTTTTTTTTTCATCTGTTGAGGAGTTGAACTGTGTGCGTAGGATCCTCTTGACCTTGGGAGACAAGTGAATCTGCAGAACGGTCTTAAGATAAGCTTGTGTTTAACAAGTTTCATGCTGCTGAGGAGGTAACAGCTTGAATGTCTTAATTTCATTTACAGAGGGGTCGGAACGAGGGGCTGAGCAGTGGCACTCTCTCCAAGTCATCCTCTTCAGGCATGCAGAGCTGTGGAGAGGAAGAAGGTGAAGAGGGAGCAGATGCTGTGCCGCTTCCTCCTCCCATGGCAATTCAGCAACACAGTCTTCTCCAGCCCGATTCACAGGATGACAAGGTAGGAAGAGGAAGCAGGGAACGCCTCACATGCTGAGACAAACTCTGTTTGCCCAAACCTTTCTTCTGTTTCCAAAAATCTGTGTAATACGTTTATGGTACACAGAAATAATCACTGTGCCAGAGACAGCACTGAAAAGGTTTCCAGGAGAAACTGTATGAATAAAATGTATCTGTCTTAAATGCGTGAAGTGCATAGATTTTTCTACTAGACCTTTGTATATAGAAATGGGAAACTTGGTGTTATTGCAGGCCTACTTCCATCTCTTTAACAGATGACATATTTAATGGTTAGAATTTAATTGCTTTATAATCATACCTTTGGGTACTCAGGTTAAAATATTATGAGCAGGTAGGGTTTATCTGGAGAAATTACAGTTGTACATTGGAAACTTGTTTAGATCATAGACAGTTTACCAAGCCCTATTATTTTGGACAGCCTTGTATTTGGGGCAAAAAAAAAATCAATGCACATACTATAGCAGAAAGAGCTGTTCATGTTGACTCTAAGGTGGTTTTTTTTTGGTTTTTTAATACCTGTGTAATTTTTTTTTTTTATGTATGCCTCTACAGGTGAGCTAAGAAGTTAATATCCAAGTAAGAGTAATAATACAGCTGTTTTTTTGGTTTTGTTTTTGTATTTTTTTATTTTAACAAACGAAAGCATGTTAAAACTGAGGGGTAAAAATTTTGCACTGATAGTTGAAATTCTGGATGTAGGTAGTAACTGCATAAAGGACATCTTATATGCATATAATCTGTTTGCTTTTTTTAAATGTTATGGTGTTCACACATTGAGGAGATTTATTTCAATTTTCCACATAGATCAAATGTTTAGAGGACAACTGTCAAGCCAGGAATCAGAGGTTGCAAATAGTCTGGACTTGTGCAGCAAATACATGTTACAAATGTCTTAACTATTTTGGTGCTTAAAATTTTTAGCTGTTATATTCACTCTTGGAGAATATCATGGGTGGATTATCAGTATTTAGAGTGGTGCAGCCTTGGCTGATCTTGTTAACCTTTGCTTTCCTTTTATCCCACTGTCTTTCAGTGGGGATCTCGGTCATCCCTGAAGCTGTCATTTGTAGGATCAAACTGGCTGGCTTCTGTGTTCTATGTGTATTTATTTATTACATGTTTTCTGAATTGGAAGGTGTAATACATGGGTTGGAGTGGAGGGGATGTTAATATTTTGGGAAATATTCCTAAAACAAAACAGACAAAACCAAGTATTTTAAAATCTTTCTGATTTCAGACCTGGGAGAATATTTTAGGGCTAGAAAATAATAATCTCACTTTGAAGTTTATGGATAGAATAAAAATAATAGGGGTGAAAATATGTTAAAGTTCCTGCTAATAAGCTGCCGTATTAGTATATCCCTTCACTGATTTAAAAAAAAAAAAAAAAAAGAAAAAAAGAAAAAAAAACAACTGACAAGAATCCTTATAAAATGTTATTCAGATAAGAATTGCTTAAATTGCTTAAACTTCATTCTAAAGAAACCTTCTGACAAGTTAGTTAAAATTTGGTACAGTTAATGCTATACCATAACTCTTCAAAATAAAACTGTTTCCTCTGAGGGTTTCTTCTGAGTTGTTTCAATGCAATACCTGTCCTGCTGCGTGGTGGGAGGCAAAAATTCCCATCATGTGTTAGCCTTGGACTTTGTGTGCCACCCTGAAGCCCACACGGTAACATACCACCAATTTTCAGTACCTAAAGCAAATGCTTTTTACTACACAAAAGTGAGAAGCCAGAGCGAAGTTTTATCCAGCAGAACTCAGGTGGTTCTCCTGACAGTTTCTGATTAATGGAAGGCTTGCAAACAAATCCCCTGTTGTCTGCCTTCTGGGTGGAGTCTTTCACATTCCTGCCACACTAGGTGGTTTCTTGGGTTGCTCAGCTCCTCTGGATCCCAAGGAATGTCTCCTCCTTTTCATGACCTCAGAGTCTTGGCTTTGGTCTACACTCATGCTGGAAACTCCCTGCTGCACTGGGCTTCTCCCTCCTTACCCAGCCTGCTGTGGCTTACAGCAGCATCTCACACCTGGGTGTGCTCATTTGCTCCCTCCACCTTTCTTTCTGCTCTCAGAGTACATCATCAAGAAGAAGGTCAACAGGCAGATTTCACCTGTGCAGCCCAGCAGCTCCTTCTTTTTCAGATAATATACAATGTCACTACATGAACT